>CANNZV010000306.1:465697-709871 GCA_947561585.1 Caprella mutica | reverse complement strand
CATCATCACAGTGACTCTTTTCTCTGATAGTACATCATCACAGTGACTCTTTTCTCTGACAGTACATCATCACAGTTACTTTTTTCTCTGATAGTACATCATCACAGTGACTCTTTTCTCTGATAGTACATCATCACAGTGACTCTTTTCTCTGATAGTACATCATCACAGTGACTCTTTCCTCTGACAGTACATCATCGCAGTGACTCTTTTCTCTGATAGTACATCATCACAGTGACTCTTTTCTCTGATAGTACATCATCACAGTGACTCTTTTCTCTGATAGTACATCATCACAGTGACTCTTTTCTCTGATAGTACATCATCACAGTGACTCTTTTCTCTGATAGTACATCATCACAGTGACTCTTTTCTCTGATAGTACATCATCACAGTGACTCTTTTCTCTGATAGTACATCATCACAGTGACTCTTTTCTCTGATAGTACATCATCACAGTGACTCTTTTCTCTGATAGTACATCATCACAGTGACTCTTTTCTCTGATAGTACATCATCACAGTGACTCTTTTCTCTGACAGTACATCATCACAGTGACTCTTTTCTCTGATAGTACATCATCACAGTGACTCTTTTTCTAGTTTGGGTGTTTGTTCACCCCATGGCGCCCCAAAGAGACGCAGACACGCTATGGGCCCATGAGGGATGCGTGTGAGGCTGAGTAACGAATGTAATGTAGTCTACCTTTTATTACATCGCAAGGAACAGACCACTTAGGTTAACATGTCAGTACTCACTGTAGGGAATACATTCAAAGTATGTCAGTGTTTACTGTAGTAACTGTAGGGAAATAAGGTATAGACAGCAAATGAGATTCGGGTAAAAAGACCATCTATAAATTTAATTATTCTGGGGCGGGATAAAATCGATTTTCCCATCTTAATCTTCTAAGACCCATCATAACTTTCACCACGTATAAAGCTTTCATTATATATAGAAACTGTTAATTCATGCCAAATGACTTAGACCCAATATTTTCCATTTCAATTTTTTTAATTTTTAATATTTCCCATCATCCCCTTTGAAAAAAGTGAGTGAAATTAATTCAAGTCTTTCAACAAAATTGTATACTTTGTGCCGTGGAAAAAAAATGATACATATCACCAGTATCTAAAGTTCACTACTGTACTTTCTAAAAGATATTCATCTTAACAAATTGACTCTAATTTGTGGAGATGATAGTAAGTAAAGGTGACCAACACCACTAGGAATGATAATTTCTTATGGTGACTAGGGAAAATTACGAATTATCGGTCAGTTTCAATCTTCGGTCATATAGGAAAAAACGATGTTATAATTGTTATTTTATTTTATTTTAAATAATTAAATAACAATTATAGTATCATTTTTTACTATATGACCGAAGATTGAAACTGACCGATAATTCGTAATTCACCCTACATCATCACCACTAGTCATGGTAGTTTCCACTAGTGATGAAAGTTGGTGACTATCATCACCACCAGTGATGATATTTTCTAATGATATCCATCATCACTCGTCTCACCACTTAGTTAAGAGTATATAAAAGTGTGCAAAAGTTCAGTCCTATCACTCAGCTCTAAATCACTCTATCTCCGGACTTTATATTAGCACTATAGTCTATAGTTGGTACACACACTGTGGCACGCCCTCCTATCTACTACACACGCCTTTCAATCATTAAGAAAACGCTAGGGGTAAGTTACAAGTTATCGGACGATTCCACATTTTCGATCATATAAGAAAAAGAAATTTTAAAATTTTAAAAACTCAGTTACATGAATTTTTATCTGTGATACCTGTAGGTATCACAGATAAATATTAAAATAAGGAATAATCGCAATGATTACAGTTCGGTATTCAAATATCGAATTAAAATTTTCAAAGATAAAGTGAATCATCAGCTATACAGTGTTAATGAACCTCTTTTTTATTCCCGTACGAATAACATAGGAATAGTTCGCTGAGAAAGTGAGTTGGAACAGCACTGTATTTAGTTCACAGGTCTATTGCAACTCAGTTTAGCTGAAAAACATTCAAACAATTATTTAGCAAAAATCAGTAGGTATTTTCTCTCAGTATTTATAAGGGAATAACACCAATACCTTTGGAATCTGCAGTGAATTGAAACCGAAGATCTATACTCAAGTTTGTAGCTCCTAAATCCCTTTGTGATTCCTCCAGAAACCGATAAGTTTCACCCTTGGTCAGTCTCAGGCAATGTATTATCCCTAGCCACTGGTCTGGACTGAAGGGAATCACTCGAGTGAATCTACAATATTTTGATTGATGTGCTCAACCGTAACTCTTATCTTCCAGAACACGCTGTACACTCCACAAGCTGTACACTCTACACGCTATACACTCTACACACTTTACTGTACACTCCACACACTGTACTATACACTTCACACACTTTACTGTACACTCTACACGCTGAACACTCTACAAACTGTACTGTCTATTGTTAGAGGTTATTTAAAATCAACGTTGAAGGTTTTTTCAGATTTCAAGCTTTCGAATAGTAAGATTTCTATTCATCATCAGGAGAAGGGTGATGTCGTGTCCTGATGATGAATAGAAATTTTCTATTCGAAAGCTTGAAACCTGAAAAAAAAGCTTCAACGTTGAGTTAAAATAACCTCTCAATAATATGAATTTCAGGTTGAGTTTGAATCTTTTCCATCAAGTATCAACTGTTCTCCCAATTGTACACTCCACACAAATTACTCATTCTACCGGTTTAAAAAGCAGGCGAAATACAAAGTACTCGAGAATAAGAGACAAATGACGCACATCCCCTAGCTGGATATTAGAGACTAAGCCTAGCCCAGTGAGACTAATGAAACCCTACTCCCTTACTTTATTGGCCTGCTTTGAAACAATGGACGAAACGAACCCCTAAATGGAGGTGCTTAGACCTAGAGGGTCTCAAAATACTCTCTGTCATCAGCTAAATTTATAGCAATTCAAGGAATACGTACATTTAGGTCCAACACTTCTGAATGTTTCGAAACTATGAAATACAGTCATACTAACAAACATAAATCCTTTTAATTAAAGTGAAAAGACGGACGAATAGAAAATTAATGCAGATATCTATCTTAAAAAGTATGTATGGATTTTGATGCAATTTCAAGTAATGTTTAATCACATTTTTATTACTATGTTATTGCCTGAGACGTCATAACAAGACGAATATATGAGATTTTTGTCATTTTTCTTGAGGTGTTGCATAAGATTGAAATTCTGAAAGTGTTTGGGTGTTCAAACAGTTAGGTGATTAGCAACCCATTAGTATGCTATGTGACTACACATGACTACACACCAAGAATGGGCAATGGGAGGGAATGGGGTGCAAGAATGTGACGTGATGGGCTAATGAGATGTGCTCCCTTTGCTTGCCAGTCAACTAATCTATTCTTTAAATCATAGAATACATTACTGTCTGATACAGCACGAAAACGGAACAGTTGCGGTGCCTCTGACGTCAAAAACGCAGAGAATTCACATAAAATAATAAAATAAAGTAATTTTTTATATATTACTCATGGCTCTATATAAGAGATATTACTTCATATCTGTTTGCATTTAAAAACAATACGTTTTCAATCATTAAGAAGCTTGATTTTATTGTGTATTTATTCTTTAAATTAATTATTTTCTTGGAAGAAATATAAGTAAAAAATATATATTACTTATTTATATTTCATATAATTTTTCTTATTCATTTCAATAAAGTTTTGATTTTCTTCATTTACCAAAATTCACTTAACTCTCTGATATTTTAACTACATACGAGTACTAATATTGCATGATTTGCATTTCAATACTTTTTGGTAAGTCTAGCATAACTGAACCAGTTTTGACTGCTACAACTGACCAGGCTAGGCTGTCCACTTTCTATCTGTCCTCTAATTAAAGTCCTTTGTTAAAAGTCACAGCATGCTATCAGCTATTGAAAACAAAGCCATTCGACAACTAACCGTTAGTAAAGGGCCGTACACACGTAGGGTTTTAAAAGTCTGGTGGAAAGACTTAAAAAAAACCTACATGTGTACGGCCCTTTACTAGTGATATTAATCATCAAAAGAACACAAGATGCTATCATTAAATAACATAAAATGTCTAAAAGTGTAATAATAATATGATTAATTTTAGTATGAGTTTAACGTCTGCTTCGGAACCAAAGGCCACATCGCTGACGTCAAAAAGAAATTTGACAAGGGACTGGAAGAAGCAGTCAGACAGGAAAGTGGCACCATGAATAAAGGCACCTACCACGTTCGGCGACAATGCTCATGAATGCAGAAAAGCTACACAGTAAATTACCATGGAATGTGATGAAAAGAGAGGTATAATAATATAAAAAAATGATCGATGAGAAAATCAAATATGGAGATTGATTATACATATATTTTTTTATTAAAAGAAAATACAGTATAATAACCATATTGGTTAATTTAATAATACATATTAATTCATTGGTTCAAATTTGTGGACACTACACTTAAAAACAACTAAGTATGGACGCAGCTTCTCATTTTACTGTACTGATATAACTAAATAATTTGAAGTTTGAACTCACGAATCGAAGAGTCGAGAGTTAGCATCCCGGTGAGGTACACCGACTGTGTCTAGAAGGTAGTTACCTGAAAAATAAATAAAACGATGGTGAGAACATAAGCTATTTAAAAGTATATAATTAAATATTAAGTGAATTTGATATTTTTCTATGATATTCTGAAATTGAACGTAAAATATATAAATTTTTGTTATATAACAAATTGTGAATGTACTTTTATTGAAAGAAAGTGAATTTAATATTTGTTTAATATTCAAATATGTTCAAAATAAAATATATACAAAACAAATAAATACAAAATTGTTATTGTTATACTTTTTATAACAAAATTAGTCCTGAAATAAATTCATAAACTGAGCATTTTCCCCATTAATAATATATATCATCGTAGCGGGGCTCACATCAAATCACAATTGAAATTACTATAGCAATGCAAATCGCCTTAGTGGCTTGAATTTTAAAGCCTCATGTGAATATTTATATAGCTACACTGTGATATCCGGCAAATAGATTTACCTACTCCTATTCAGTATATTGCCTGTGTTAGTCGAATTAACTTAATAAGGAATGTTATCATTAAAAAAATATCCTTATATTATTAAATTCATCGTAATTCTTTAATATGAAATGGCATACATTTTTATTTTCATAATAAAATTACTCTTTAATTGTTTGCTAATTAATAAATTTTCTATGACAATTATTATAATAATTATTAATGAATTTCTTTAGCCGATAAAACATCATTAATTTTTAACTTTAATCTAAATAATACTATAGCCCAAATCATGATTAACACTATTACATTGAACAATGCAGAACACAATCAAACAACATCTGAGTGTTTCTACACCGTTCATGTAGTTTGCTGTAAACAGAAGGATAAGTAGGATACAGAGTGATAGATTTGAACTATCCTATGAGTCCTTGCACAAACACTCCGCGGTTAAGCCACCGAGTTAATCAGTAGCTTTGTCTCGAGTGTTTGCACTAGAATTGGCAACTAGTGACGTAACTAGCAAGGTGGGGTCTGAACTACAAACTACACTACGAATATAATCACTCATATTGAACGATATGTTATAGCTTAAAAAGAGTTGATGTACTAATTTTGTAGACATTTACAATTTAAATAGAATAATTTATAAAAAGTTCACAAGAAATTGAAATTAAGGAAACTATATTTCATAAAAATTCACATGATTTTTTTTTCAGTATTCTGAAAAGAAACATCAATATTTCTGAAATTCCAATAACAAGTCAAAACTTCCCATAAAACTGTTCTAAAAAATTAATGAAAAACCCACGAAATTGACACAAATCTCCAAAATGCTCCAATTTTTCCCCCGAACTCATCCTATATATTCCCTTACTTTTTTCCCTTTAATTAAATCATATTTTTTACCTACAGCATAGACAGCGGAAACTATAATCCTCTCCACTCGATTGATATTCTGGGGGGGGGGGAGATATGAATATTCTGTGGATGGGGGGGAAGAGTCAACAACCACACTAAGTGGGGGGATTAACTTGAGGATTTGTCATCGCAGGGGGATTAGATTGCCCTCTCCATCCATCACTCTATGTAGTCAATGGGAACCTACTATCAATTGGCAAAGGTAACCAACTCAAAAGACTGATAAAAAATTAATGGTTAAGGTTACGGAGGGAATTATTGTACTAAAAGAAGAAAATATAAACTTATAAACATAGTAAAATCAAATAGTAAAGAGTAGCAGTATAAAGTAATAGTCAATTGAATAATATCAAACAATAATAGTCAAATAAAATAGTAAAGTGTGTAACAATATAAAATAATAGTAAAAAATAGTCAATTAAAATAATAGTCGAATAAAAATAATAGCAAAATAAAATAATTCTAAATTAAATTAGTAAAGTTTAGCGGTATGTAATAAATAGTAAAGAAAAGTACTCAAAAAACAAGAGTCACCATTATAAATAATATCTTTATTGTGAAGAATTATTTAACCTCTCTAAATTGTATTATTAGTGTTCATAATAATTGTTTTTCTACAAACTCTATTATATTTTGAAAATATTCATCATATATAATATGAAATATTAATAAAATGTTCAGAAGTCCATATCATTATAAAATATTATATTGTCAAGAGGATTATTAAAATCTCAAGGTAGCTATATATGAAGGTATAATATTCTTAAACGTACATATTACAATAACCTCTTGAAAATAATTCTATTTTATTGACGGATTTTAATATCAACAATAAAACTATCATTTTTTCAATATAAACTATTAATGAGATAAGAATTATTAATTACTATTACCTTTATAATTATTAAAATTGCTTCATGCTTAAGAGTTTCTACCCCTTACGAGTAACATGATAATTCCAAGTTACTTAATGAAGTAGGACTTTAATTGGCAGTGTTAGAGGATATTGCTAATCAAGTGTATAATCTAACTGTTTGTTTGGCTTATCTTGAGTTCTACTGGTGACTATACTCTTCTGTTTCAAAATGTTGTAAGAAAGGCAACACTCTGTGAAAAAAGTAAGGGATTTGTTGTGAAACCAATGGCACGATTTGATTAATAATGCAAGCTTAAAAGTCAAAGTTTTAACTTTAATTGACTATAGATATTTAACTATTTTGAATAAAGTAGGTATATTCGAATGAATAATCTTCGGAACCAAAGGCCACATCTCTGACGTCAAAAGAAAATTAAGTACAAGGGACAGGATGAAGTAGTCAGAAAGGAAAGTGGATTCATGAACACATTACACCTCCCCCAAAAGAGCTCATGGATGCAGAAAAGCTACTCCACGAATAGAGTCCCTTACAAAGGAATGTGACAAAATGGGACACAAACACCGGTAAAGAGGAAAATGAAGAGCTGATAGTAAATGAAGTCAACGAGTCTACCTAACACAAAAATATAAGACCTCGTAGTTGATAAGGAAAGCTAATTTATATATTAATATTTACAACCCTATAAAAAAATTATTCTGAACAAATATTTAACACTAATTTCAAAAATAGCTGAACCGTATCTATATATTATATTGATAGTTATATAAATACATTTATATGTTGCAATAATTTAAATAGAATTGGTATTCATTGATAAAGTAAGTTCACTATTTAACTATCAGTGACGCATATCTATCAATATATTAATAGTTGTAATAAAGTAGACTATTTAGAGTAAGTTCATCACATACATACACGCTATTTTAAGGCTAATATCTTATTCAGTGTTTTTATTGCTACTAAAACCTACACTAAAGCATTAGAAGGGATGGGGAGTATCCCTATATTTACACCCTGGGTAATATTTACACCCTAAGTAATATTTACACTCTGTGTAATATTTACACCCTGGGTAATATTTACACTCTGGGTAATATTTACAACCTAGGTAACTCTGGGTAATATTGAGTTCCTAGGTGTAAATGGTTTTATTAAAATTTTATTATTAACTTTTTGAAATTTAGAATATTTACAATATCCTGTAGTAACATGATAAAAAAAGTTTGTTGAAGTGTAGAAAGAATTGAGAGATAAAGGTATCATCAACTTGAAAAATTAATTCAAATTGATTAGTCAATGAGAAGAAATCGACAGATCACTAAAGTCACTAAAACATTCCACATGGAAACATATGGTGTGCCATAGAAGATCAAGTGGGTACCCCACTTAATCTCCTAAGACCCCACCATAACTTTTTAAGTGGTAGCAGAACGATTTAAATGATCAACTTCTTATGAAGGGAGTTGGCTTTATAAAATAGAAACATATTTAACTTTTTCGATATCTTATCCATGCAGGTATCATGGATACCAATGAAAAAATTAAATAATTATTACATCATTTTCCTTGACCGAAGATGTGAACCTGACCGATAATTCGTAACTCACCCTATCGAAACATACTGAAAGAATTAAAAACAGTATAATATTGTTATCGTAATAATTAAAATAACATTCATATCTCATGTCACGTAAAATATTCTCCAAAACTTTCAAACATAACTAAATAAGTTAAATAACTATCTAACAATAACTCAAGACATACTATGTATTGGCATTACTCCCCTGCAACTTCAAATGGTCTTACTAGAGGTACATCAAATGTAAATGAGGATATCATATACAGTCACTGTAAATGGCTGCTAGGATTTACATAAATCATTAATGGAGGCAGTGTGCCTTCCTATTCTGAGACAGTGCATCCGTGATGTACTGTGTCCATTATTGAGTATCCAGGTAACAGTGCATCCGTGATGTACTGTGCTGATAGATGAGTATCCAGGTAACATTGCATCCATGATGTACTGTGCTGATAGTTGCATCCAGGCGTGAATGGTAGCCATAGCATTCATGATTTCAATATGGATACACTGTTTGGTAGTTGGAGTATCCAGGTAATATTGCATCCAGGCTAACCCTTAAACTCCCAAATTATTTTATACGGGGAAAAAAATTATAACTATTATATATTTATCAGGACTTCAATTGGCAAAATAGGGAAAAAACTCGAAAAACTGAGCAATTAATTTTATATAGCTACCATAGTTCATTTTAGTTAGAAGAGAGTCTCAGGTATGTAATTATGTACAAAATGATTCGAAACACTATTAAGTAGCGAGATATCAGGCAGTTATATTTCTTTGGTTCCACCAGTAAATGGTAGCAATTGCACCCATCATTATATATTTTACTGACTATTTTCTGACTGACGTCAACGTCTAAATCTGACTTTCGAGTGACGTAAAATCGAAATCCGTGCCAAGTAATTTCCGAACACACAAATTGAGGTGAAAGATTTAAAAAAGCGTCGAAAGGACGCCACATTTATCCTTTCGTAGATAAGTATGTAATAAGTTAAATTTCATTGGATTCATTAGAGATAATTTATTAAAGAAATAGTTGCTTTATATGTATAGAAAATTATATATCCTAAATACCAATAGTCATATATAAACAAATTATAAATCACATGTATTAAAAGGAAAGAGTAATGTCAAACATCAACACTAACCAATGAACACTCATAACTCATAACATTGGTCAAATCAATGTACCAGGTCTAGTACTGTAGTACATGTGCCTCAATGTACCAGGTCTAGTACTGTAGTACATGTGCCTCAATGTACCAGGTCTAGTACTGTAGTACATGTGCCTCAATGTACCAGGTCTAGTACTGTAGTACATGTGCCTCAATGTACCAGGTCGAGTACATGTACCCCAATGTACCAGAGCAGGTACATCAGTGCCCCAATCAACATTCTAAGTAACTACTTCCTTGTAGTTGTAGCTAGCTACTCAATAGTCATCTTGTAGAACAACAATGGCAAGACAATCACTGCAAACAAGAGGGTATATATATAGTTTATATGGAACTTGATTACCTTCATAAACCCATTGAATATTATACTAATCAGCAAACTGATTATGAATATATGTAAGTTACATTGAAAGGAAATAATTTTAACAGTAAATTAATTATTTATTTTTCGCTAAATTTAAAATAAATTTGCAGAACGAAAATATTTTTGGATAAAAATTTCACATAAAATTATTTTTGATTGATTCAATAAAATAATAAATAACCAAATTATGCCAATTATACCAATTTATAATTAAATAATTATCGCTATCATTGATAATCATTGTATCTACTCTGCTACCTTGGTATCCCAATCATTACCTTCAGTATCCCAATCATTACCTTCAGTATCCCAATCATTACCTTCAGTATCCCAATCATTACCTTCAGTATGCCAATCATTACCTTCAGTATCCCAAACATTACCCTCAGTATCCCACTCATTACCTTCAGTATCCCAATCATTACCTTCAGTATCCCAATCATTACCCTCAGTATCCCACTCATTACCTTCAGTATCCCACTCATTACCTTCAGTATCCCAATCATTACCTTCAGTATCCCAATCATTACCTTCAGTATCCCAATCATTACCTTCAGTATCCCAATCATTACCTTCAGTATCCCAATCATTACCTTCAGTATCCCAATCATTACCTTCAGTATCCCAATCATTACCTTCAGTATCCCAATCATTACCATCAGTATCCCACTCATTACCTTCAGTATCCCAATCATTACCTTCAGTATCCCAATCATTACCATCAGTATCCCACTCATTACCTTCAGTATCCCAATCATTACCTTCAGTATCCCAATCATTACCTTCAGTATCCCAATCATTACCATCAGTATCCCACTCATTACCTTCAGTATCCCAATCATTACCTTCAGTATCCCAATCATTACCTTCAGTATCCCAATCATTACCTTCAGTATCCCAATCATTACCATCAGTATCCCCAATAGCGTATCTTTCTCTCAGTATATCCCCAAAGAATCACTATCCACTGAACTAATAAGCTGTCACTAATCAGTCTATCAATCACTGCTAACAAACTAAATAGAACTGATAGACTGTGCAAAAGACTGTACCATCAGCTACACTAGACTCTATGTACCATCAGCAACATTAGTAGACTGTATGCACTCTCTTGGAGATTTCAGAGACGCTAAATGGCCACTACGAACTGCTAAACATTCATGCTTTCTTTTGATGGTTTTGTTCTTGTATACTTTCATTTTCAAATAACAACAAAAATAAGAATCAGTAGGTATCTGTTAGGTCGGGAGATCTGGCCGCCCATTTAATACGGTTTTGATTCACTGATATCAAAGTTGTGGCATAGACACTATTGTATTTTCAGAACACTACATTTCTACTCTCTCGACTGGCGTATAAAATATTATTATTCGTTGAATTCATATTGACCGTACCGGGTATCCCACAAAAAATACACTCACTTTTAAAATTAAATAAGCCTGCTAAAATGGAAATATATTAATGTAGTAGTCCGTATCTTTAATATAGGGCGTTCATATTATTTATCCTTTACTATGCTTGCAAATTATAGTGAAAATTTTAAGAAACTCATAACTATCACCCAAGTGTATTTCAAGGACCCCCAAAAAAAGCCCAAGTGTATTTCAAGGACCCCCAAAAAAAGCCCAAGTGTATTTGATGGACACCAAATGGAGCGGTGTCCTTAAAGCACACTTGATCCCATTTTTTCAATCTATTTTAAGACTAATTATATGGTTTACTTTTTCCCCCTCCACTGCATCAAAATCATTTCTGGTAACATTAAATAATACGCCTCTATTCATAGAAGACTCTTGATGTGATCGATAAACTGAAGTCACTGTGAGGGAGTGGAGAGTGGACTAATCCTTCACAGGAGAGTGAGTTCATTCTCACAGTAAGTGTAAACTATGTCTCTCAGACTCATTAGCAGATGAAACGCCACGTTTTCACCGCTCAGTTCACGCCTCTTAATTTAAACACGGTTAAATGAATGGAAAGCAAATTTACAGTCTGTACTAGCTTTTCCACCGCCTTCCATTCACTTAACCGTGATCAATTGAAGAGGCGTAACCTGGGCGATGATTTATCTGCTGGTATAGAATGGGCTTATTATGAGTGAATTCTCAGATTGCACTCATCTCCCTTATCGCACAGGGGGCCACTCCCCCCTACTCAACATTAGCGCCCCCTTCAAAAATACCTACGCCACTTATTCACTGTTTGAAATATTGACTTTTATGTCTATTTTTCATTAGTTTCAAGAGGTCTCCATTGTTTTCAGCAGAGGTTCATTATTAGGGGACAGTCAAGTCATACCCTCCACTGGAGTGACGGGGGGGGGGGACTGATACATGTATATTATATATTACATACAGAACTAAAGACATCTACTGTCAAAAATAGAGAGAGGGCTACTTACGAACTATCGGTCGGTTTCACATCTTTGGTTAAATAAGAAAAAAAAAATGATAAAATAATTATTTATAATATCGTTTTTTCTTATATGACCGAAGATTTGATAATGGCCGACAATTCATAACTTAATTAATTTAATTTAGTAGGGGTTTAACGTCTGCTTCGGAACCAAAGGCCATATCAAAGTACATAATTACAGTTGCCAGTTATATCAAAGAAGTTAATGGGGAACAGTGATTCAAATAAAATAGTGCACTGTTAAACTTTCATAAACAAAGACACTGCACACCAAATATATGGATTAAGACTTCTTATGTCAATTATTATGAGTTAGAAGCTATTGATGAACATGATACTTATTGAAATAAGTTAGCTCCTCCAGTACAGTCACAGCTCCTCCTGTACAGTATTAGGTCCTCCTGTACAGTATAAGGTCCTCTTATACAGTACTAGGTCCTCCTGTACAGTACTAGGTCCTCCTGTACAGTACTAGGTCCTCCTGTACAGTACTAGGTCCTCCTGTACAGTACTAGGTCCTTCTGTACAGTACTAGGTCCTTCTGTACAAACAAAGCTCCTCCTGTACAGTCACAGCTCCTCCCATAGCTCCTGTTGTACAGCTCCTCTCTTACATCTCCTCCCGTACAGCTCCTCCCGTACAGCTCCTCCCGTACAGCTCCTCTCGCACAGCTCCTCAGAAGGCAGAGTTCTTTTGGATCGATAGCTTTTAGGAATATTCTTCCAAACAATAAATAACTGCAAAGGCGATCTAAGGACTCTGAAGCCTCTTCACAGAAAATAAGGAGCTACGACTGCCAAGAACTCTGCCAAAGGTAGAACTTTTAGA
Organism: Caprella mutica; assembly: GCA_947561585.1. Taxonomy (NCBI): domain Eukaryota; kingdom Metazoa; phylum Arthropoda; class Malacostraca; order Amphipoda; family Caprellidae; genus Caprella; species Caprella mutica. The sequence continues at coordinate 696,624 of CANNZV010000306.1, read as the reverse complement.
ACTTGCTTAGAAAATAAGGGAGTGAATGAATGTTTTATAGTGTTTAGTCACAACAAGAAATTAATGAAAATAAAATATATTGTCAGAAATTATATAATTTGCAATTGCACAATATGCGAGAACTAATTTAACATAATCTAGAACGTATAACAGATACTATATTGGCACTGTGGTAAAAAATTGGCCCATGCTAGATGAAGACAAATAATTTATACAACAACTTGTGTTAGTGATACAATTACATGTTTCCTGGTAGAGTAACTTTGCCGTTACAATTACATGTTTCCTGGTAGAGTAACTTTGCCGTTACAATAAAATGTTTTCTGGTGGAATAAATAGTTCCTCATTACAATAACATGACTTAGTGATACAATAACATGACTTAGTGATACAATAACATGACTTAGTGATACAATAACATGACTTAGTGATACAATAACATGACTTAGTGATACAATAACATGACTTAGTGGTACAATAACATGACTTAGTGATACAATAACATGACTTAGTGATACAATAACATGACTTAGTGATACAATAACATGACTTAGTGATACAATAACATGACTTAGTGATACAATAACATGACTTAGTGATACAATAACATGACTTAGTGATACAATAACATGACTTAGTGATACAATAACATGACTTAGTGGTACAATAACATGACTTAGTGATACAATAACATGACTTAGTGATACAATAACATGATTTAGTAATACAATAACATGACTTAGTGATACAATAACATGACTTAGTGATACAATAACATGACTTAGTGATACAATAACATGTTTCCTGGTAGAGTACCTTGCCCGTTACAATAGGCTAATTAAGTGTAACAACAGAAGTGCTCCCTCTCAATCGATATTTCCCACCGAGGCAAGAATGTTAAACGAGTGACGGAGAGATCCTGCGTAAGGTTGAGACGTAGGACCCTCTGTTTGTACTTCAACAGTCATAACAAAAACAGTTGGCAAAACAGACAGCAATAACAGGGGTGGGATAACAGGCTGATTTTAAACAGTATCATTTTACTTAACAATATTGATGAATATTGGTTTTAAATTTATAGCACGTTCTGAATTAATACTAATAACAACCCTATATTGTCTCCCTATATTTTCCTAACGACTACCGTGAAAAACCAGTAAAATATTTAACGCTCCAGTGACTTTTCACGCAGGATAAACTCTTACAGATTTTTCACTAAATCATTAGAGTTATGTAAGTAAAACAAAATTGACGACTACATATTTATAGAATGGAGTTAGTATTTGACAGTGATTAAATCTAACCATATGCGAAATAATTAGTTTGTGTATCTCTGGACTAGGTTGTTAATATTCAGATAACAAGATGAGGGAAGATAATAGACATGGGCTGATGATGGAGACCTCTGGAGACACATTCAATTAGACATAAACAAGGAAGATGGAGAGAGAGATGAGAGGGGAGATGGAAAGGAAGATGGAGAGAAAGATAAGGGGAGAGAATGAATAAGGAATGAGAGTTTTAAAATTAACATAGTATATTTTGTGGTTTTTGAAAATGTCAATTAAAGTTTCACACCAACCTGCATTTAAATACCTCACACCTACCTGCATTTACATATCTCACACCTACCTGCATTTACATACCTCACACCTACCTGCATTTACGTGACTCACACCAATGTTACCTACCTACAACCAGGTGAACAAGACGCTACAATCAATGAGTGAGGCAGACTACGAGGAGACACACTTATGATCAATAGGGAGGAGGTGGGGAATGGATAGGTATATGCGGGGATTGGATGGGGAAACACTAGAATGAATGGGGATTGGAAAGGGGAAATGATATAGAAAGAGGGAATGGATACGGAAAAGATAGGTATATGAGGGGAATGGATGGGGAAAAGATGAGAAAACGATACAATAACATGACTTGAAAGTGATGAATGAATAACATGGGCAAAAGTGATGATAGTAATGGATGAAGAAAATTAAGAAGAAAATAAGTGAAATGAAAAGAATGAAAATCATAAAAATGAAGAGGGGAAAAACAGAAAATGGGGCATAGATATTTGGTATGTGAAATGTTAGTAGCTACACTATATAGTATATCAATAAAAGCGTAGCTAGACATAGTTGTCACAACATGTGTAAAGTGAATCACTCCCTATGATGTGTTGGTTAGTAGAGACATCACATCGGTAGACCATTGCAGATAGCAGACTAATGATGTTTGTTTTGTTGAGGTGAATAAGTTGCAGCAGTGACTGTCTTTGCAATGAGATCGATAGGATAGGAGATGCAGAGGCAATTAAACAATGGGGGAGAGGGATACAGGTATACGACGGATGTGTCTAGGATACCTTCAACTATTAGGACACATTTAATATATGCAGGATACCCTTTTCCATCTAGGATACCATTTTCCATCTAGGATACCATTTTCCATCTAGGATACCATTTTCTATCTAGGATACCATTTTCCATCTAGGATACCCTTTTCCATCTAGGATACCATTTTCCATCTAGGATACCATTTTCCATCTAGGATACCCTTTTCCATCTAGGATACCCTTTTCCATCTAGGATACCATTTTCCATCTAGGATACTCTTTTCCATCTAGGATACTCTTTTCCATCTAGGAATTCAGTTATTTTCCCATTCATTGAGATTATTGCTCTCGAATTATTAATTTAGTAGACGGTTGAGCGATTGTTTCTTAGCTCAGGGCAATGCCGATACCGTCAAAAAGAAAATAAATACAAAGGACTTAAAAGAAGCAGTATCAAATATGATATAAATGATATCGCCCTAGGAAATTTCATATCTCAAATGAATAGTTTTAAAGATATTGCAATAAAATAAATATCTAATTGTTTCATTTCAATTTAGGTTTTGAAATTTTCTTAGTAAATTGAAAATAAATCAAGGTTATATTATCAAGATATGAGGGTAAATAAATTACAGAGTAGGGGAAATTATGATAACTTTTCCCCTCACTATTAATCAACCAATGATAAAATAATTAATATCAAGATATATTTATTAGAAATATATCTAAATTTAAATGCCAGAGCCTTTGAGTTAATTAAATACAAAGAAAATGTTATGCGAGTCACTATGAAGAGCAAAATCTACCCCCTTTATCGGGAAATAAAAAAAGGGACTAAAGTTTGGTGGAGTCAAAGGTAAACTTCATTTAATTAACGAATTGGGTGAGAGATTTTTTCGTTAACTCTAACTAGGGCAAAGTCACAATTACCATGTGTGAAATTGAGTACGCAGCTTCAAAAATTGTATCATTAAAATATTAATATGAGAATTAGAATAAATTCATTTCGAAGAGAACAATAATTTTTTTTCAAAGCCTAGTGAATTATTAACACGATTAATTTATTTTAATGCTCTAATTTTAATTAAAAAAACAATTGAATAAATTATCAAACATGTTATCTTTAGTGAATTCAAATAATTTTTTATGCATAAACTGATACTTTATTGGATTAATATTACATAGATAAAATGCATACAAAAATTGAATGAAAACATAAGAATTTAAATACCATATCAATATATTCCCATGCATTCTTCCTGTTTATTACCTATCCAGTAAAAGCGGACACCAAATAAATAAACAAACACACGAGGGAAATTATTAGGATAGATACAATATTTATATTAATACAAAGTAGGGTATACCTTTTTGTGCGTCACGCTGTACTGCATTGAGTTCTACATTTGAAACACATAAGCAATATCTGTAGCACCCGTAGCACTGCTGCAAATTAATTGCAGATTGCAATCAACTAGTCAATTAAGAGCAAATAGCATTTAGTTACCTCTCTATTGATCTCCTAATTACAACTAAATGGCTACTGCAACCGGAAACAACGTGCAACGAGGTTGTATTTAGATGCAGTTAATAAAAAGGAAAGAGTTCAGAGTTATTGACGGATTCACATTTTCGACCATATAAAAACTGTTTGATTTAATCGTTCTTTTAATTGATATCTGCTGTTATCATGGATAGCAATTAAATAACCAGTTAAATTATAATTATTTAGTTTTAATTTTAACTTTTAAATATAAAACATATATTTACAATTCATAAATTTTTCGATAGGTAAAGAAATAAATTATATCTAACTAGATTAATATTGATCAATATAAATATATATTTTGAATGTTCATACTTTTTAATTATTTAAAAAAAGTATGAATGTCCAAATGTTGTGAATTATGAAAACTATTTCACTATCAAATCAAATTTAATATATTAGGTTATATTTTAATTTAACATTCATAAATTTTAAATTTCAATTTTTCCGAATAATTTTTTCCAAAAAGTCGAAAAATGTTTTCGATTAGAGTTGATGGGGCTAAGAAATACATGATAATCTTAACTAAAGTAAATACAAAGTCTTACCGTCTTGAGTACCTTTGGCTGTGCGTTGTAGCGATATGCTTACTGAAGATTACGCTACAAAATTGGCAAACTTTAAATCCTGATACATTCGATAACTTTAAAATTATAGCAACTTTAGTTTAGATAATACTTGTGTGCGCATTGAAGAGTTTTGCTAAGGCTTTTTGAATAAGATTATACTTTAATAGCATATACTTTAATTTTCTAAATATTCTTAAAACAATACAAATTAAATTCCTTTTTGGTGCTAAGAAAAATGCGTATTCAAATTAGGGTATATTACGAATTATCGATCAGTTTCACATCTTATAATCTTATAATTGTTATTTCATTTACATATTTTAATTGGTATCCATGATACCTGCAGGTATCATGGATACCTGCAATTTTATCATCATATTTAATTCTTTCTCAATATTGTACACAAGATAAATTAAATAAATAACCAATTCTAGGATCATTTAATCCAGAGTTCACATTTTTTTCTCTAAAAGATGTTCCTATATTTTACTTAATTACTATTGATGCATATTAGTTTAAGAAAGAATCAGTGATCTTTCTCTTCGGAGAAATCTGTGAAACCATCAAATTCTATTCAATGTTAGAAAAGCATAGAAAAGGCAAGGAAGCAACTCCTAGAAATGTTGTGGCAATCTAGCTAAGCATGTAAACCCACTCATCTGCATATGTTAACTCGTAAAAAAACTCTCTGATTCTACCGACTCTACAGTGAAGACATTACACAGCTACGATATACAGGCCATACAGCCATACAGACAAAATACAGTCATACAGAGAATGCACAGGCTGTACTAAGCCATGCATGGAATATACAGGATCTACACAGCACACACAGAATAAACAGACTCCACACAGCCATACAGATAATAAACAGGCTCCACACATCCATACAGATAATAAACAGGCTCCACACATCCATACAGATAATAAACAGGCTCCACACAACCATACAGATAATAAACAGGCTCCACACAGACATACAGATAATAAACAGACTCCACACAGCCATACAGATAATAAACAGGCTCCACACAGCAATACAGATAATAAACAGGCTCCACACAGCCATACAGATAATAAACAGGCTCCACACAGCCATACAGATAATAAACAGGCTCCACACAGCAATACAGATAATAAACAGGCTCCACACAGCAATACAGATAATAAACAGGCTCCACACAGCCATACAGATAATAAACAGGCTCCACACAGCCATACAGATAATAAACAGACTCCACACAGCCATACAGATAATAAACAGGCTCCACACAGCAATACAGATAATAAACAGGCTCCACACAGCCATACAGATAATAAACAGGCTCCACACAGCAATACAGATAATAAACAGACTCCACACAGCCATACAGATAATAAACAGGCTCCACACATCCATACAGATAATAAACAGGCTCCACACATCCATACAGATAATAAACAGGCTCCACACAACCATACAGATAATAAACAGGCTCCACACAGCCATACAGATGATAAACAGGCTCCACACAGCCATACAGATAATAAACAGGCTCCACATAGCCATACAGATAATAAACAGGCTCCACACAACCATACAGATAATAAACAGGCTCCACACAGCAATACAGATAATAAACAGGCTCCACACAGCCATACAGATAATAAACAGGCTCCACACAGCCATACAGATAATAAACAGGCTCCACACAGCCATACAGATAATAAACAGGCTCCACAGAGCCATACAGATAATAAACAGGCTCCATACAGCCATACAGATAATAAACAGGCTCCACACAACCATACAGATAATAAACAGGCTCCACACAGCCATACAGATAATAAACAGGCTCCCCACAACCATACAGATAATAAACAGGCTCCACACAGCCATAGAGATAATAAACAGGCTCCACACAGCCATACAGATAATAAACAGGCTCCACACAGCAATACAGATAATAAACAGGCTCCACACAGCCATACAGATAATAAACAGGCTCCACACAGCAATACAGATAATAAACAGGCTCCACACAGCCATACAGATAATAAACAGGCTCCACACAGCCATACAGATAATAAACAGGCTCCACAGAGCCATACAGATAATAAACAGGCTCCATACAGCCATACAGATAATAAACAGGCTCCACACAACCATACAGATAATAAACAGGCTCCACACAGCCATACAGATAATAAACAGGCTCCCCACAACAATACAGATAATAAACAGGCTCCACACAGCCATACAGATAATAAACAGGCTCCCCACAACCATACAGATAATAAACAGGCTCCACACAGCCATAGAGATAATAAACAGGCTCCACACAGCCATACAGATAATAAACAGGCTCCACACAGCCATACAGATAATAAACAGGCTCCACACAGCCATACAGATAATAAACAGGCTCCACACAGCCATACAGATAATAAACAGGCTCCACAAAGCAATACAGATAATAAACAGGCTCCACACAGCCATACAGATAATAAACAGGCTCCACACAACCATACAGATAATAAACAGGCTCCACACAACCATACAGATAATAAACAGGCTCCACACAGCCATACAGATAATAAACAGGCTCCACACAGCCATACAGATAATAAACAGGCTCCACACAGCCATACAGATAATAAACAGGCTCCACACAGCAATACAGATAATAAACAGGCTCCACACAGACATACAGATAATAAACAGGCTCCACACAACCATACAGATAATAAACAGGCTCCACACAGCAATACAGATAATAAACAGGCTCCACACAGCCATACAGATAATAAACAGGCTCCACAGAGCCATACAGATAATAAACAGGCTCCACACAACCATACAGATAATAAACAGGCTCCACACAGCCATACAGATAATAAACAGGCTCCACAGAGCCATACAGATAATAAACAGGCTCCACACAACCATACAGATAATAAACAGGCTCCACACAGCCATACAGATAATAAACAGGCTCCACACAGCCATACAGATAATACACAGGCTCCACACAGCCATACAGACAATACACAGGCTCCACACAGCCATACAGAGAATATACAGGCTTACTACAGCCATACAGAGAATATACAGGCTTACTACAGCCATACAGAGAATATACAGGCTTACTACAGCCATACAGAGAATATACAGGCTTACTACAGCCATACAGAGAATATACAGGCTTACTACAGCCATACAGAGAACATACAGGCTTACTACAGCCATACAGAGAACATACAGGCTTACTACAGCCATACAGAGAATAAACAAGCTTACTACAGCCATACAGAGAATATACAACCTTACTACAGCCATACAGAGAACATACAGGCTTACTACAGCCATACAGAGAATAAACAAGCTTACTACAGCCATACAGAGAACATACAACCTTACTACAGCCATACAGAGAACATACAGGCTTACTACAGCCATACAGAGAACATACAGGCTTACTACAGCCATACAGAGAACATACAGGCTTACTACAGCCATACAGAGAACATACAGGCTTACTACAGCCATACAGAGAACATACAGGCTTACTACAGCCATACAGAGAACATACAGGCTTACTACATTCATATAGAGAACATACAGGCTTACTACAGCCATACAGAGAACATACAGGCTTACTACAGCCATACAGAGAATATACAGGCTTACTACAGCCATACAGAGAACATACAGCCATACAGAGAACATACAGGCTTACTACAGCCATACAGAGAACATACAGGCTTACTACAGCCATACAGAGAACATACAGGCTCCACACAGCCATACAGATAATACACAGATCCCCCCTACATACCGGCTGACAATTTATGTGCATACATTTTGTTATTTTAGCAGCCAGACACTGCATCAAAGACACAACAGCCGACCAAACTTTGAAGCAGACACAAGTACTTAAACATAATCTAATTTGGAGCCATCAAAGGATTCATCAGAAGGACTTTTAGTTTATCCATACAGAGTTTTAACTCCGTGACAACCTGCACTTTTAACTCTAATAGCGGTGTGTGTAGCGGTAACAAGGATAGGGTAATCTGCTTGCTTAAATAGATTAGCTATATTTTGAATATTACTTACATCAAAAGTAAACATATATGTAAAGTTTACCCATTCATTTACTCGTTTACCCATTAATTTACCCGTTTACATATTCAATTACCCGTTTACCTATTCATTCACCCGTTTACCCATTCATTTACCCGTTTTATCCATTCATTTGCCCGTTTACCCATTCATTTACCTGTTAGTCATTTACCCGTTTACCCATTCATTTACCCGTTTTATCCATTCATTTGCCCGTTTACCCATTCATTTACCTGTTAGTCATTACCCGTTTACCCATTCATTTACCCGTTCACCCATTCATTTACCCGTTCACCCATTCATTTACCCGGTTACCCATTCATTTACCTGTTCTTCATTTACCCGTTTCTCTGTCGTTTCTCATTACAAACATAGTACTAGGAAGTAGAGGCAGCAGTTACATCGCCAGGCATAACTCACACAACTGGAAGATTATAATTGCCTCTGCTATTTTTGATCGCTAGTTAAAAATAAACAAACACACCAACTCTCTTCATCTTAAAATGGGAAATAAATACATAAGTTTATTTATTTTCCAATTAGTTTGTATTTTTAGTGTTTACATCAGGAATAAATAAGAGGAAAAAATGAGAATAAATTCAGTTGATACGAGTTAAATATGTCGATGGTATTTTTTTATGATTATTTTGATTTATACGTATGGATACTATAATATTATTGTCAGCATTTTATAGATAAAAGGTGAACATGATTAAAATATATTATCAATTTTTCTATTAATGAATCGAATGCATAATTATAAAAAAAATAGTTGATTATTTAATCTAATGGCCCTTTTTCATAATTTTTTCAACAATATAACGGGTACATATTATGACAACTGCAATAAATTTTGTTATTACAAATCAACAATTGGAGCACATCAGTTCCACACAGTGGGCGGTCGCATCACGGCATCCAAAAACTGCTCTGTTTATTGACTGTCGCACGTACAACGGCATACAAAACTGCTCCGCTTGTGGACGGTCACATCACGGCATCCAAAAACTGCTCTGTTTATTGACGGTCGCATCACGGCATCCAAAAACTGCTCTGTTTGTCTTCATAACAGAAGTGCATTTCGTCTCAATGTTCTATTGACATTTCCTCCAATTTGAAGTCACCAGTTCGTAAAATAAATAAGGACAATTTCTTATTATTTGAAGCAATAGCGACAGCTAGATATTCAGCATAAAATAAAAGAGCGAAAGATACTCAAAAACGTATCACAATATTTGTCCAAAGTTAGATATTACAATTTCGGTACTTTAAATAACAAGTAGAATTGTTTCGCTGTAATATATTTATGCTATCAAAACATGCTTTAAAATTAATATCCAAAAATAAGTTGTGATAATTTACAAGAAGAATATGGAAATTGTGAATAAAATATATTTTAGTATTAAAATTATTACATATACTTTAATTATTAATATACTCTATATAAAATAACATCTCAATTATTTACCAACTAGACTCTAGAGTCTAGAGTAAGTTCCGAATTATCGAACGGTCCCACATCTTCGACCGTATAAGACAAAATCGAATAATTATTATTTACCTTTCTTATTAATTGATATACATGATAGCTGCAGGAAACCAATTACAATGAAGTTAAATAATAATTACCACATCCTTACTTATATGATCGAAGATGTGGAACTGTCCGATAACTCGTAACTTACCCTGTATATTTTTTTTTTCACAAAAATAGTCCCTTACAATTAGATCAAGAGTACGGGAAAAACTCCGAGATCTTTAGGCGTTTTTTAAGCCGAAGCTTCTAAAAATTTTACGCGTTTTTCAAGCCGAAGCTTCTTAAAATTTTAGGCGTTTTTTAAGCCCAAGCTTCTTAAAATTGTAGTCGTTTTTCAAACCAAAGCTTCTTAAAATTGTAGTCGTTTTTAAAACCGAAACTTCTGAAAATTTTAGTCGTTTTTTAAAACCGAAGCTTCTTAAAACTTTAGTCGTTTTTAAAACCGAAGCTTCTTGAAATTTTAGTCGTTTTTTAAACCGAAACTTCTTAAAATTTTAGTCGTTTTTAAAACCGAAACTTCTTAAAATTTTAGTCGTTTTTAAAACCGAAGCTTCTTAAAACTTTAGTCGTTTTTAAAACCGAAGCTTCTTAAAATTTTAGTCGTTTTTAAAACCGAAACTTCTTAAAATTGTAGTCGTTTTTAAAACCGAAACTTCTTAAAATTTTAGTCGTTTTTTGAACCGAAGCTCCTTAAAATTGTAGTCGTTTTTAAAACCGAAGCTTCTTAAAATTGTAGTCGTTTTTTAAACCGAAACTTCTTAAAACTTTAGTCGTTTTTAAAACCGAAGCTTCTTAAAATTGTAGTCGTTTTTAAAACGAAGCTTCTTAAAATTTTAGTCGTTTTTTAAACCGAAACTTCTTAAAATTTTAGTCGTTTTTATAACCGGAGCTTCTTAAAATTGTAGACGTTTTTAAAACCGAAGCTTCTTAAAATTGTAGTCGTTTTTAAAACGAAGCTTCTTAAAATTTTAGTCGTTTTTTAAACCGAAACTTCTTAAAATTTTAGTCGTTTTTTAAACCGAAGCTCCTTAAAATTGTAGACGTTTTTAAAACCGAAGCTCCTTAAAATTGTAGACGTTTTTAAAACCGAAGCTTCTTAAAATTGTAGTCGTTTTTAAAACGAAGCTTCTTAAAATTTTAGTCGTTTTTTAAACCGAAACTTCTTAAAATTTCAGTCGTTTTTAAAACCGAAGCTTCTTAAAATTTTAGTCATTTTTTAAACCGAAACTTCTTAAAATTTTAGTCGTTTTTATAACCGGAGCTTCTTAAAATTGTAGTCGTTTTTTTAAACCGAAGCTTCTTAAAATTGTAGTCGTTTTTAAAACCGAAACTTCTGAAAATTTTAGTCGTTTTTTAAAACCGAAGCTTCTTAAAACTTTAGTCGTTTTTAAAACCGAAGCTTCTTAAAATATTAGTCGTTTTTTAAACCGAAACTTCTTAAAATTTTAGTCGTTTTTAAAACCGAAACTTCTTAAAATTTTAGTCATTTTTTAAACCGAAACTTCTTAAAATTTTAGTCGTTTTTATAACCGGAGCTTCTTAAAATTGTAGTCGTTTTTTTAAACCGAAGCTTCTTAAAATTGTAGTCGTTTTTAAAACCGAAACTTCTGAAAATTTTAGTCGTTTTTTAAAACCGAAGCTTCTTAAAACTTTAGTCGTTTTTAAAACCGAAGCTTCTTAAAATTTTAGTCGTTTTTTAAACCGAAACTTCTTAAAATTTTAGTCGTTTTTAAAACCGAAACTTCTTAAAATTTTAGTCGTTTTTAAAACCGAAGCTTCTTAAAACTTTAGTCGTTTTTAAAACCGAAGCTTCTTAAAATTTTAGTCGTTTTTAAAACCGAAACTTCTTAAAATTGTAGTCGTTTTTAAAACCGAAACTTCTTAAAATTTTAGTCGTTTTTTAAACCGAAGCTCCTTAAAATTGTAGTCGTTTTTAAAACCGAAGCTTCTTAAAATTTTAGTCATTTTTTAAACCGAAACTTCTTAAAATTTTAGTCGTTTTTTAAACCGAAACTTCTTAAAACTTTAGTCGTTTTTAAAACCGAAGCTTCTTAAAATTGTAGTCGTTTTTAAAACGAAGCTTCTTAAAATTTTAGTCGTTTTTTAAACCGAAACTTCTTAAAATTTTAGTCGTTTTTATAACCGGAGCTTCTTAAAATTGTAGACGTTTTTAAAACCGAAGCTTCTTAAAATTGTAGTCGTTTTTAAAACGAAGCTTCTTAAAATTTTAGTCGTTTTTTAAACCGAAACTTCTTAAAATTTTAGTCGTTTTTTAAACCGAAGCTCCTTAAAATTGTAGACGTTTTTAAAACCGAAGCTCCTTAAAATTGTAGACGTTTTTAAAACCGAAGCTTCTTAAAATTGTAGTCGTTTTTAAAACGAAGCTTCTTAAAATTTTAGTCGTTTTTTAAACCGAAACTTCTTAAAATTTTAGTCGTTTTTAAAACCGAAGCTTCTTAAAATTTTAGTCATTTTTTAAACCGAAACTTCTTAAAATTTTAGTCGTTTTTATAACCGGAGCTTCTTAAAATTTTAGTCGTTTTTTAAACCGAAACTTCTTAAAATTTTAGTCGTTTTTTAAACCGAAGCTTCTTAAAATTTTAGTCGTTTTTTAAACCGAAACTTCTTAAAATTTTAGTCGTTTTTTAAACCGAAGCTTCTTAAAATTTTAGTCGTTTTTTAAACCGAAGCTTCTTAAAATTTTAGTCGTTTTCTAAACCGAAACTTCTTAAAATTTTATGCCCTCTTTTAAGCCGAAATTTCTTAAAATTTTATGATCTTTTTTTAGCCGAGCTTCTTAAAATTGTAGTCGTTTTCTACAGAGTGCATAGGCAGTAGCTAGGTTTACTCAATCAATCTTGTTTAGCCAGAGCACATGCTGGATGTTTATTTTTTTAGGTTGAATTAGCATAATGACACGGTACGCAAAAGTGAAACTCTCACTACACCTATCCAGGTATGATCTCAGGTGTAACTAACACCTGGTTACTAAGGGTGTATGTGATCACTAGGAAGGTATAACATCAGCGCCAATACTACAACCGAATGATGAAAAGAGTGAGAAAATGGTAATAAGATATACTTTACATGGTGAAAAATAATTACATTTTCAGAAGCTTTATTCTGTATTTCTTTCGAATGAAGTGAACACGGAGCAATAAGAAGCAAAGTCACTATTTAACGTTTTAATTTCAAACTTTATTAATTTATTATTAGCAATAGAGTATATGGTAGTAAATTTAGAATTGGTATTCATGACATCATGTACTTTCCATTTCTATTAATCTGTGGGAGAAAATAGAAATGAGAGCAAAATTAAAAAATTTATAAACTCAACCATGGAAAATTTACGTAGAAACTAAATTTTAATAATTAAGAGCAGAGCTATAAATGGTGTACTAATTGATAGTAGAGTAATTATTCAATATTTAAATGTTAAACTAAATAATTCATTAGTCACGTAGAAATAATTTCACATATGATATAAATATTTAAATATTTAAGTTATAGTAATTACGATTTAAAATATTAAAACCTACCATATATTAGTTAGTATAGTAATCAATTACATTATTTATTAGGGGTTTAACGTCTGCTTCGGAACCAAAGGCCGTATCGATGACGTCAAAAGGAAATTAAATACAAGGGACTGGAAGAAGCAGTCAGAGAGGAAAGTGGCTCCATGAACAAAGGTCGAGAATATTTATTAATAACAAATTCTATAAAATAATCACATTCTATCCTGTACTATTTTTCTTTACACTGTAATTAATTCAGCAGGTGACAGGTATCATAATAGGGTAAGTTCCAAGTTATCGGACTGTTCCACATTTTCGGACACTTAAGCAAAAAAAATATAATTATTATCTAACTTCATTTTAATTACTATCCATGAATCATGATACCTGCAGGCATCATGGATACCAATAAAAATAAAAATTGTATAATCAATAAAAATTATTATACTATTTTTACTTTAATTAGTATCCATGATACCTGCAGGTATCATGGATACTAATTAAAATGAAAGTCAAATAATTTTTTTTTTTTTTTTTGCTATTTTTACGTGTTCGAAAATGTGTAACCGTTCTCCAACTCGTAATTTGCCCCTAATGAAATAGTTGCAATAGCAACCATGTGTTGTTTTTTGTCGTCACCTTGTTTCGCAATGACGGGGTAAGTATGTGTCGGCACTGCCGTGTAATCGGCAAATTGACATCATTATGCTACTCTCGTAAAGAAAAAAGCTGACCTCTCTGCAATGCACATGTAAATGGAGTAGCTAGTCAAAGAACAAATAAATAGAGCCACAATTGATGGATATGTGGTTAAAAGTTGAAAAAATTATTGCAAATCATCTAGTTATTCTATTATGTGAAGTTAGTTATATAAAAAGTAGTTACTATATTATATGTATGGATTTAATTATATAAAAAACAGTTAGTTTATTATATGAACGGATTTAATAGTTGTCTATTATATATCAGAATTTAATTATATAAAAATAGTTATTCTATTATATGCATGAATTTAAATATATAAAAGATAGCTAACCTTCGAGTATGTTCTCAATTAAAACTAAATAATGCTAAATCGTTTTGAACTGAAAATATTTTATTTGTTTAATTCCATGCACATAAGTTATGAGGAAAATATGTTGCTACATAACCATTATATGTCCTTGTGATCATATTTAATCACTCACAATAAGTATGAACACCTTTTTGCAGAACGTTGAAGTATCAAAATAGACGCAACTGCATTCCCTAAATTGCATCGTGTTAAATAAAGACTAATTTCTTGAGACGTGAACAATTGAACATGTCATTTCACTTGCAAAGAAAAATCTCACAGTTCCATCATGAGAATAATTAGGAAGTTTGTTGCAAGTTCTTGGATACCATTAGCAAGAGAGAAGTAGAGTACACTTTTGAGACAGTTACTGCTATGGTAAAGAGACTGTACAGCTTTTAGAGGATAACAACTTGTACAGATAGTCTTCGAGAAAACACTGTAGTGTTACTGTAAAAATAGATACAAAAAATGAGTAAGTGAAAATCACAAAGTACAGAAATAATCACGAAGTAAAAATTACGAAGTACAATTTTTTAAGATTAAACTAAATACCATTTATTTAAACTAAATAATTCATAATAGTTAAATATAATCCCAGTACAAACACGATGTACAGAAACAATCACGAAATAAAAATCACGAAGTACAGAAGTAATCACGAAGGTAAAATTATTAAGTACAATTTAAATCACAAAGTACAGAAGTAATCACGAAGTAAATATTATTAAGTACAATTTAAATCACAAAGTACAGAAGTAATCACGAAGTAAAAATTATTAAGTACAATTTAAATAACAAAGTACAGAAGTACTAACGAAGTAAAAATGACTAAGTACAAATGAAATCACGAAGTACAGAAGTACTAACGAAGTAAAAATGACTAAGTACAAATGAATCACGTAGTAAAATAGAAATCACGAAGTATAAATTACAAATGGAATAACAAAGTACACATACAATCCCAAATCACGAGTACAAAATTATCAAAGTACAAATCCTTAAGTACACCTGCACTCACTCGCTTCTCTCCATTCTCACCACTGAGTTTAAGGTGAGAATTCAAAGGTGAGAAGTGGAGAGAGAGATAAGTTAGGGCAACTTTTAAGAGACTACAAAAGTTAACAGAGCTGAAGTTCTTTGTACCTCCATTTCTTACATGAATAAAATATCAACGCTAGAGCAGGTGAAAGACCAAATGCTGAGGTATAACATTCACATAAATGCTAGTGTCATTAGTATGATATTGATAATTTACTTTAATTTGACCCTGTAACTGTTCTGTAGAAATGATTACATTTTACTATTAAATCTTAACTCGAGTTGGTGGAAATTCTGGATTTTTATAGTTTAAAACCTATTTAAAGCAAAATCAATGAAAATAATGCAACGTATTTAGTTTTTATTTAGTTTTATAACAATTTATTGCCATGCGTAAATCTAGACCAATGGTGAAATACATGCGCTGTTGCGTCTCATTGTAATTCACACCAAAAAATAGCTAATATTCCTATAAGTGATGTTACTATCGTGATGAAAAATGTGACACATCAGTGGTTGTACTTCATCCGGGCTCCAGAGGCCCACTTCATCAAAAATAATGTAAAACAAAATTGAACAAATTCTGTACCTTTTTTTCCGTTGATATTTATACGCTGAATAAATACGTCATGTACAATGAAAGTCACAAAGTTTCAACGACTTAGGTCAATTAGTTTTCAAATTTTGCATCAATATTTCAAACCGGACAGGGCCTCTGAGGCCCACTGGTCGCTCTAGGGTCAAACAGACACGATATTTTCCCATCAAAAAGGAGAATAAATTTATTTCCCAAGTTACATATTTTACCCTGATTAATTTCTTCAAATTTTCATAACTAAATTCTCATTTAAAATGTTCTTTACCATAACATTCTGGATATAATGAAATGGACTCTAACTGCCAAGTCATATACCTGCCCAGTGACTCAGTCCTTTTAATTACAGGTGTGTGAGTGTGGCAGGTGTTAGAGCACAGGTAGGTAAGTACACACCTTATCATATAGAGAAGAGTTAGAAAAAAATAAAGACGATTTTTTTAAAACCACTAAATAAATAAATAGCACATAATAAATATAACTTAGATAAATATGGAATATATATTAAATAGGGTAAGTTCTAAGTTATCAGACGCTTTCACATTTTCGTACATGTAAAAAAACAATATATTAAAGAGTACAAATTAAAATAAAAGGTAAATAATAATTATTATATACTTCTTTTCCCATGTCGAAAAAATTCCGTCCAATAACTCGTACTTTACCCTATAAAAAGTACCCCCCTTCCCCCTATCGGTGCCAGCATCTCACTCTCTCTCTCTCTCTCTCTATCGTAACAGGTGTGCGTAGATAAGTTCGTACGTACCTGCTAGTGAGTCACCCTATTAACCCTCTTATGCCCAATGGGGTAGATAAATGTTAAAATGGATGAGCTACATCTTTACCTAGGGTAAGTTACGAATTATCGGTCAGTACTACATCTTCGGTCATATAAGAAAAAACAATATAAAAATTATAATTATTAGATAGCACTGTGCAATGATAATAATTTTTATATTGTTTTTTCTTATATGACCGAAGATGTAGTACTGACCAATAATTCGTAACTTACCCCCCCCCCCTAACTATTAAATATAGTGAACTTCTGAGGCCTAGAATTAGATAGATATAGAATGAGTCACACCATACTTAATACCAGTTAATACCAGTACATGAAAAAGTAGTAGTAGGTACCAGTACACTAATACCAGTACACGACTCCCAAATGCTAAACAAATATCATATATAATAGTACATAATAGTAGCTACAGGTAATAATAAGTACCACTGTAAGTTCTCACCTGCGTACCACTATGTATACCAGTACAGTCTCACCTACCAGTCAGTGACTAGTCTCCATCCTCCCATTCATTGCAGTGTGACCTTACCAGACACCTTATGGGGGGCAGACCCCCAAAGGAGGAGGCACCCCCCCCCCTCTCCCTCATACGATTACTGTGAATAATATATCTATATACTATAATACAGGAATGAGAAAATATACATAAATCATTTCACTAGAACTAACTGATACTATATAGTATAGTGATATTTAGTATATATAGTAATATATAAAATATAAATAATAAGAACAAAATAAAATGTAAATAAATATACCTTTTTTTCGTAAAATATATTAAGTATACATATAATAGCTACATCTATATTTGAAAATGTTGCGTCATATTTAGTAGGATGTGTTTTATATGTATATCATTATTATGAATAATGTTTACAAACTAAAAAATGGTATCATATCAACACTAAAAAATGTGAAAATGAATGATGGTATCGATATATCTTTTACATAAAAAAAAACAATTGACTATTGATATTAACCCACATGCATTCAAACTATATGGCAGAGAACGATTTCACTAGTAAATAAAAACACATATCCTACTGAGGGAAAATGCATTACCCAGTTGAAAATAAATAAGCGTAGGAGATTAGCAGATATTAGGCAGGCCTACTATAGGGTTTACTGGGTCTATTTCAACTTATTATGACTCACATACATGTGCCATAACGTACCGTTGATAAATTATCAAAATCTAATTTCTTCTCGGTACTTTTTCTTAGCTGTGACTCATCCATGCTGTTTAGTCTCAGTAAATCAAAGCATATGATAATGTGAATAATATATAGAGCCTACTTAAAGAGTACCTTATAGGGATTATAATTGCACCCCCTCTGCCTCAGTGCTGTCCATTTCCAAGCTACCAAATTGCTACCAGCTTCCCTCGAATTCAGGGCAGACATTAACTATGAACTGTACAAGGTAAGTGAGATACCATACTAATGAAGAAAGAGCATTGCTTGACAGCTATGTCACTGGTCATCTCAACCCTCAGTATCCATGATACAAGATTCTATCGTATCCATGATACAAGATTCTATTGTATCCATGATACAAGATTCTATTGTATCCATGATACAAGATTCTATTGTATCCATGATACAAGATTCTATTGTATCCCTGATACAAGATTCTATTGTATCCATGATACAAGATTCTATTGTATCCATGATACAAGATTCTATTGTATCCATGATACAAGATTCTATTGTATCCATGATACAAGATTCTATTGTATCCATGATACAAGATTCTATTGTATCCCTGATACAAGATTCTATTTTATCCACGATACAAAATTCCATCGTATCCATGATACAAGATTCTATTGTATCCATGATACAAGATTCTATTGTATCCATGATACAAGATTCTATTGTATCCATGATACAAGATTCTATTGTATCCCTGATACAAGATTCTATTGTATCCATGATACAAGATTCTATTGTATCCATGATACAAGATTCTATTGTATCCATGATACAAGATTCTATTGTATCCATGATACAAGATTCTATCGTATCCATGATACAAGATTCTATTGTATCCATGATACAAGATTCTATTGTATCCATGATACAAGATTCTATTGTATCCATGATACAAGATTCTATTGTATCCCTGATACAAGATTCTATTTTATCCACGATACAAAATTCCATCGTATCCATGATACAAGATTCTATTTTATCCATGATACAAAATTCCATCGTATCCATGATACAAGCTGAATCACGTATAGAGAAAGTTCTGCATCTCCGACCAAGTTCTAAATAACCATCTAATAGATTTTCTAAAATTGTAGCATAACGACATAAAAAACATTTTAAAGCTTTGAACCCAACTCTAATGAATTAAATACAAAATATCAACAATTGTGAAACACACTCTCACTCATATCCACAGTGAGAAAAATGATACAACATCGAAGTGGAACACAATTTCATAATAAAAAATAGGTCGATAAAGTGCAAGTTATTTCCGATAATAAAGTCATTCAAAGCACCAGAATAGGTTCAAAACATTAAACTACAGGCCATTATATATATGTTTAGAAGGAAGAAGCAAGAGTTGTTCCTTTAGAGTGCACTCTATGCACCGTGTTGGTACTCCTAATAAGGTGATGCCAAATGAATGCACTGTTGTTATTTGTGTGCACTGCAATCAATTCATCACACATCACAAAATGATGTGCTGCATCAATTCATCACTCTTTGCATCACAAAATGATGCTGTATTCATCACTCTTTGCATCACAAAATGATGCTGCATTCATCACTCTTTGCATCACAAAATGATGCTGCATTCATCACTCTTTGCATCACAAAATGATACTGTATTCATCACTCTTTGCATCACAAAATGATGCAGTATTCATCACTCTTTACATCACAAAATGATGCAGTATTCATCACTCTTTGCATCACAAAATGATGTGCATCGAAGTTGATGTACTTAACTTGTGAGAAAAAATGAAAGTTCCTGAATAGGTATGTATACACACAGAGAAAGAAATGCTTGTCAACACATGTGCAATGGAAAAGCCAATATACACACTCAATAGTAATTAAAAATTACTTGAAATGAAAACCTTATTTATGGAATCTATTAAATATAATTTTTGGAATTTATTAAAAAATATTTTTTGGTATTTATTGGAAGTAATTTTTGGAGTTTATAAAAAATATATTTGTAATTTATTAAAATAATTTTTGTATGTAATTAATTAAAAAAATATATTATATTCATATTTTAAAATTTACACATATAAACCATTCTTTATATGTAACATATTTTCTACAGAAGTTCTCCATTAAAGTACACAAATATACAAGATAACACAACTCGT
This sequence comes from Caprella mutica, assembly GCA_947561585.1. Classification (NCBI taxonomy): domain Eukaryota; kingdom Metazoa; phylum Arthropoda; class Malacostraca; order Amphipoda; family Caprellidae; genus Caprella; species Caprella mutica. Next base: position 676,173 of record CANNZV010000306.1, on the reverse strand, counting down.
GTATACTAGTGACAAAAATGACTGCAGGGGATATTTTACCACACTGCAATAGGGTAAGTTACGAGTTATTGGACGGTTGCGATTATTATATAATAGCTACTATTTGAATTGAAATTTTACTTTATTATATTTGAATTTTATTTTATTTCATTTAAATTTTATTTTATTTCATTTGAATTTTATTTTATTTCATTTAAATTTTATTTTATTTCATTTAAATTTTACTTTATTTCATTTAAATTTTACTTTATTTCATTTAAATTTTACTTTATTTCATTTAAATTTTACTTTATTTAATTTAAATTTGGATACCTAATTAAAGTTATTTTCTTACGTGTTCTAGAATGTAGAACCGTCTTATAACTCGAAACTTACCCTCTTGCTAATTTGAATAATCGTGAGTGTGCTGAATGTATCTCCTCACATACGATACGTTTCTGACTAATTAAGACACAGGTGTACGTGTTTAATACACCTTAGCAACTTCATCAGGTGTGAAATACGCTTATTTGTTTAACTGTTATTTGTATTGGTATCCATGATACCGGCAGGTGCTTCTCTTTCTCGGCAAGATGCGTCCCGCTTATTTCTAAAATATATATTTTTTTTTTAATAGGGGTTTAATGTCTGCTAGAGCCATATCGTAGAGTGAAAAATTAAATACAAGGGACTTGTTGAAGCAGTCAGAAAGAAAAGTGGCTCCAAGAATAAAGTCACCTACCACAGTCAGTGACAATGTTCATGGTTGCAGAAAAGCTACTCCGTGAATGCAGTCGTTTACCAGGTAATGAGACGTCAAAAATGAGGAGATTAAATTTTTTTTGTTTGGTTACAAACAAAATTATGAGAAATACATAAAAAAATTAACAATATTTGAAGAATATTGTTCCTTTTTCAATAATTTATTTAAAAATAAAAGTGAATTAATTTTTTTAATAAATTCTAATTTTTACTAATTGTATACCATTTATAGGCAAGAATAAAAAATAAAAAATATATACTTATTCAGTGAGAAAAAAAATCCATTAAAATAATTTAACATTTTCTTCATTAAAACAGTATATATAATAAAAACCCATCAAACATCATATGATGGAGGAACATAACCTAGCTACCATTACTCCATGGGGGTTATACTTCGCATACCGGGGGGTGGGGGCCATTACCGGTCAGAAAGATTACCCTACTGAGATTTAGTACACCACTGCATTGGAATGATTCTCAGGATTAACCAATAAAAATAGTATTAAAAATTAATAAGGAAATTTTGTAGGAAGGCAATTTAAAAATCTGTTTTGCATATATATTCTACAAAAAATTATTAATATTTATATAGCTATTTACATATAAAATATAATTTAATGATACCTTAACCATACTGAAAAAATAGAATACATTTATAATACTCGGTTATGAATGTATAGTTAAATAAATAGATAAAGTAAAATATGACACAAATAAAAGTAATCAGAATGAATTGTTATCTATGATGAGTAACATACATAACTGCACTTTATACTTAAAGATAACCGTTATCTTCAAAAAACGATAAGAATGATTTAATTGGTTGAGATAAGGAAAACAGCGAACTAATTTATTCTCACATGTTTTTCATGTTCATCATAATGTACTACCAAGGAAAACAGTCTCGAATGATGCTATTATATTCAATCACACTTTTCTAATTTTCTATTATTTTCAAATCTTACAAAAAAAATTGAAATTTTTTTTCAAGACCAATTTTAAAATACATTAGTTACCGATAGTAACGTTTATTTTAGGAAATGTTAAATTAGTAAACTATCAAAAAACATTACGGATACAGTTTTCTTTGCCTGTACATCATACCAATGAAATATGCTGAGCAAGCATTTTAATAATGCACTTCGTAGATATGGAAGCCAGGGTTATTTGCCATAAAACTGGACTCTGCCGGCTTCTATAAGGTTTAATAATTATACTTATTAAATAGTATATTCATTATTAAAAAATGGCAGCAGTGAACATCATCCCGTGGCTAGTTATTTAGGAAAGGCAATAGGTATCACCGAGAAAATATTTGCCAATATTCCAGCATGTTCTCAAATACCTATAAATATCATATAACTTTACCATAACTTTTTCTCCACTTCAGAAACCAATAAACAAGGAGACACAGTGCCACCTAGAAAAACCCAAGACCTATCCATAGGAATACATAAAAACAAGCATGAATGTTTTATGTGGAAATATGAAAAAATTTAACGGTTCGAAATAAAATTTTAACCCATATTTTAATTGGTATCCATGATACCTGCAGGTATCACTGATACCAATTAAAATAACGAGTTAAAATATATATTCTCATATGACCGTAAATGCGGTTCAGTATCTCAGAGTTGCACTACGCAGCATACTGTCATTAGTATTCTACACACAGTCCTCTTCTTACTTATTCTAGGTATCTGAGAGTAGAATCTCATGATTGTGCAAGGGAATACTAATTACTTTATTCAAACCTATAACAGTCAATATTAAACAAAAATAAAACACTGTAGTTACACTAATTTCTAAAGTGAAAATGTTTAAAATCTGTGGGGTAAGTTACGAATTATCGGTCAGTACTACATCTTCGGACATATAAGAAAAAACATAAAAATTATTATTATTACACAGTGCTACCTAATAATAATCTTTATATTATTTTTTCTTATATATTTTCGAAGATGTAGTACTGACCGATAATTCGTAACCTACCCTAGATACATTTTTTTAAGGAAATTTCTATCAAATTTTCTAATAAATTCATATATTCAAACTATATCATAGAAAATACACTTATAAAATCTATTCAGTTTACATCATATTATAGCTAAATCTTAGTGAATTAACGTATTAAATATCATATACAAAATTGTCTGAACAACATTTTCTATGGAGAACAATTACAACGTGTCTTTTCAGAGCATAATACCTTTAATAGTGAATAAAAAATTATCTGAACAACCTGTACATTTTCCATGGAGAATAATAATAAAAATAACGTGTATTTTCAGAGCATAATACCTTTAAAGGTGTATAGAAGAGGTGTAAAAGAAATAAACTGAAGAAGATGGAGTTAATTTCACACCAATTTTGGCAGGAGGTGACGACAATTTTATAAATTACTGAGAAGGTATAGTCCCTTCTTTGGGGGTGGCAATTAAAATAGTTATTAAATGTAAGCAGTTATTAAACATGACTCACCTCACTGATATTGTATGAAAATAATAATAATGATTATAGGTAAGTTACGAATAAATAATATAAAATATAGGTAAGTTACGAATTATCGGTCTGTTTCATATCTTAAGGTCACATAAGAAAAACCAATATAACAAAAAATAAAATATTTTTTTATAAAATTCTTTTTTATATGACCGAAGATGTGAAACCGACCAATAATTCATAAATTACCCTAGATACAAATAATAAAATTAATTAATTTTCATTTTTTTAAATATAAATTCTCCAAGATGAGGTGACAAATTTAATTGAGTTAATTGACCAGATCAAATTACGACCAAGATTGAATTACTAATTGAACATTAAAAATAAATATGGTAGGTCCATAGAAGATCAAGTGTGGCCATAGAATATTGAGTGCGATACCCCTTTAATCTTTTGTCACCCCTCTCCCCCTTAATCATTTACGGCCCACCTTTTCCCCCTCTAAAGATTCCTATAATCAGAAAGGTCTTAAGGTGGGCCCTCAATCATCTACGGCCCACCTTTTCCCCCTCTAAAGATTCCTATAATCAGAATGGTGGTGCGAAGTGATTCACTCACGTCATTCCCCTGCTTTAGAAATACTCTGAGCCAAATTACTCTCATCTTTTTAAACAGATTACCGCCATATCCTTTCATGGCAAGCTGACAAAGGATGCGGATCGATGGGCCCCATCCCTCTACCATACCGCCGGGGACTTCTACCGGGCATGAAGCCAACCCCTCTGAAGATGCGGAGACAATTTATATCACCCAGAAACGGGGAACAGCTACGACAAAAATGTAGAGACACGATCAACGAAGTTAATCGTTAAAAATAATGTTACCTGGAAGTTCTTTGAATATAGGGTAAGTTATGAATTATCGGTCAGTTTCACATCTTCGGTCATAAAAAAAAACGATAAAATAAATATTTAATTTCAATTGGTATCCATGATATCTGTAATTATAAAAGATACCAATTATTATAATAAAAATTAAACAATTATTTTATCGTTTTTTTCTTTTACGACCGAAGACATGGAACTGACCGATAATTCATAACTTCCATAAAATAGTAGTAAATTTCAATTGAGAGTAGCCAACTGGAAATTATAAAAAAAATTAACACACTCTTAGATAATACGAACACTAATTGAAGATTAAATATCTTACCTTAAACATAGTGAGCTCTTATTTATATTTTACTAAACAATTTCTAAATAAATATGTATAACAAAATCGCCAAAATAATCAAAAATCAACGTACAGTTAGTTCATTAGCATACAAAGAAGTTACTTCCCAATTCTCTGGGGAGTGCGTTTCATACTTACACGCGTACCAGCAAATTATTCCCATCCCCAGCATTATTAATTCAGTCCTGAATATTAGCATTGGAGATAAGCCTTTGAATATTCAGTCTAATTCACATACGACTGACCACACCAGACTGATAATGTGATTGGGGTAGCTATGATACGCAATGAGAAAGAGTCACTGTGATGATGTACTGTCAGAGAAAAGAGTCACTGTGATGATGTACTATCAGAGGAAAGAGTCACTGTGATGATGTACTGTCAGAGAAAAGAGTCACTGTGATGATGTACTATCAGAGGAAAGAGTCACTGTGATGATGTACTGTCAGAGAAAAGAGTCACTGTGATGATGTACTATCAGAGAAAAGAGTCACTGTGATGATGTACTATCAGAGAAAAGAGTCACTGTGATGATGTACTATTAGAGAAAAGAGTCACTGTGATGATGTACTATCAAAGAAAAGAGTCACTGTGATGATGTACTATCAGAGAAAAGAGTCACTGTGATGATGTACCATCAGAGAAAAGAGTCACTGTGATGATGTACTATCAGAGAAAAGAGTCACTATGATGATGTACTATCAGAGAAAAGAGTCACTGTGATGATATACTATCAGAGAAAAGAGTCACTGTGATGATGTACTATCAGAGAAAAGAGTCACTGTGATGATGTGCTATCAGAGAAAAGAGTCACTGTGATGATGTACTATCAGAGAAAAGAGTCACTGTGATGATGTGCTATCAGAGAAAAGAGTCACTGTGATGATGTACTATCAGAGAAAAGAGTCACTGTGATGATGTACCATCAGAGAAAAGAGTCACTGTGATGATGTACTATCAGAGAAAAGAGTCACTGTGATGATGTACTATCAGAGAAAAGAGTCACTGTGATGATGTACTATCAGAGAAAAGAGTCACTGTGATGATGTACTATCAGAGAAAAGAGTCACTGTGATGATGTGCTATCAGAGAAAAGAGTCACTGTGATGATGTACTATCAGAGAAAAGAGTCACTGTGATGATGTACCATCAGAGAAAAGAGTCACTGTGATGATGTACTATCAGAGAAAAGAGTCACTGTGATGATGTACCATCAGAGAAAAGAGTCACTGTGATGATGTACTATCAGAGAAAAGAGTCACTGTGATGATGTACTATCAGAGAAAAGAGTCACTGTGATGATGTACTATCAGAGAAAAGAGTCACTGTGATGATGTACTATCAGAGAAAAGAGTCACTGTGATGATGTGCTATCAGAGAAAAGAGTCACTGTGATGATGTACTATCAGAGAAAAGAGTCACTGTGATGATGTACCATCAGAGAAAAGAGTCACTGTGATGATGTACTATCAGAGAAAAGAGTCACTGTGATGATGTACCATCAGAGAAAAGAGTCACTGTGATGATGTACTATCAGAGAAAAGAGTCACTGTGATGATGTACTATCAGAGAAAAGAGTCACTGTGATGATGTACTATCAGAGAAATGAGTCACTGTGATGATGTACTTTCGGATAAAAGAGTCACTGTGATGATGTACCATCAGAGAAAAGAGTCACTGTGATGATGTACTATCAGAGAAAAGAGTCACTGTGATGATGTACTATCAGAGAAAAGAGTCACTGTGATGATGTACTATCAGAGAAAAGAGTCACTGTGATGATGTACCATCAGAGAAAAGAGTCACTGTGATGATGTACTATCAGAGAAAAGAGTCACTGTGATGATGTACCATCAGAGAAAAGAGTCACTGTGATGATGTACTATCAGAGAAAAGAGTCACTATGATGATGTACTATCAGAGAAAAGAGTCACTGTGATGATGTACCATCAGAGAAAAGAGTCAATGTGATGATGTACTATCAGAGAAAAGAGTCACTGTGATGATGTACCATCAGAGAAAAGAGTCACTGTGATGATGTACTATCAGAGAAAAGAGTCACTGTGATGATGTACTATCAGAGAAAAGAGTCACTGTGATGATGTACTATCAGAGAAAAGAGTCACTGTGATGATGTACTATCAGAGAAAAGAGTCACTGTGATGATGTACTATCAGAGAAAAGAGTCACTGTGATGATGTACTATCAGAGAAAAGAGTCACTGTGATGATGTACTATCAGAGAAAAGAGTCACTGTGATGATGTACTACCAGAGAAAAGAGTCACTGTGATGATGTACTATCAGAGAAAAGAGTCACTGTGATGATGTACTACCAGAGAAAAGAGTCACTGTGATGATGTACTATCAGAGAAAAGAGTCACTGTGATGATGTACTATCAGAGAAAAGAGTCACTGTGATGATGTACTATCAGAGAAAAGAGTCACTGTGATGATGTACTATCAGAGAAAAGAGTCACTGTGATGATGTACTATCAGAGAAAAGAGTCACTGTGATGATGTACTATCAGAGAAAAGTCACTGTGATGATGTACTATCAGAGAAAAGAGTCACTGTGATGATGTACTATCAGAGAAAAGAGTCACTGTGATGATGTACTATCAGAGAAAAGAGTCACTGTGATGATGTACTATCAGAGAAAAGAGTCACTGTGATGATGTACTATCAGAGAAAAGAGTCACTGTGATGATGTACTATCAGAGAAAAGAGTCACTGTGATGATGTACTATTAGAGAAAAGAGTCACTGTGATGATGTACTATCAGAGAAAAGAGTCACTGTGATGATATACTATCAGAGAAAAGAGTCACTGTGATGATGTACTATCAGAGAAAAGTCACTGTGATGATGTACTATCAGAGAAAAGAGTCACTGTGATGATGTACTATCAGAGAAAAGAGTCACTGTGATGATGTACTATCAGAGAAAAGAGTCACTGTGATGATGTACTATCAAAGAAAAGAGTCACTGTGATGATATACTATCAAAGAAAAGAGTCACTGTGATGATGTACTATCAAAGAAAAGAGTCACTGTGATGATGTACTATCAGAGAAAAGAGTCACTGTGATGATGTACTATCAGAGAAAAGAGTCACTGTGATGATGTACTATCACAAGAAACTAAACAAAACTCATCACTACATTTCATTCACTACAGTACCCTACATTAAAGTTATGGTGGGGCCATAGAAGATTAATCAAGTCCCCTGTTAATCTTCTATGGCCCCACTATGAGTTTCTCCCTTTGTACCTGTATTCTAATTGCAGGGAGAACTATGCAGTCAAACGCAAGGGCCTGGCTATATAATTTGCATGAATGCACTGCCTAATTACTGTTAGAGCCTTGCCCTGCTCTGTATACTCAGACTAACTCTGATTAATATATTAGCAGCCTAGCGTATCAAGGGGTACAGATACCAGGATTAAAAGGAACTGGGCTAAGTTACGAATTATCGGTCGATTTCACATCTTCGGTCATATAAGGAAAAAGATTAAAAGGGACTAGGCTAAGTTACGAATTATCGGTCGATTTCACATTTTCGGCCATATAAGAAATAAGATATAGTAATTATTATTTTAATTGGTATCCATGATATCTGCTGGTATAGTGGATACCAATTTATATAAAAATAATATTTATTATATCGGGTTTTTGTTCTTATATGACCGAAGATGTGAAAGCGACCGATAATTCGTAATTTAACCTATTTCTTTGATTAGAGGAAATTATTTTTAAAACTCAGGTTATAATTAATAAAATTTTCTATAATTATACTATTAGAATAATATAATAAAGCGACTTTGCCCGAATTGCCTGTCTGTCTGTCTGTCTGTCACACTACTTAATACGCTTGGCAAGCAGCTGTTAGCATGGTAAGAAACTATTAAATAAATGGTTTCAAGAACTAAGTTAAATTGTATTGCATTTAGTTGAAAATATTGTAGTAAAAACTGAGCCAGGGATAATAATTATTACATAAAAAAATTGATATATACATATGTAGTAAAATTCCGCCACTTTTGTAGGCATGTGTGCGCTATATACATATTAATAAATTCGTTTCTTACTACCTACAACGACACAAAGCTCAATCGAATCGATATTTAATTTTACTATGATATTTACATAAGTGTTACAAAGTATGAAAATGAAAATATATGTTACTGAAATTATAAACTTATTTGTGTTAGTGGTTTGAGTGAAAAATAAATATTTTTCATTTTTTCATTTTTTATGTAAAATAACTACACAAGTAAGAATATCTCCCACAGCATTCCCATTCCAAATACAAACTACCATTCCCATTCCAAATACACACTACCATTCCCATTCCCTGTTACTGACATATCACTTCCGGTGAGTGACTACTGCACCAATGTTAACAGTAGAGTACAGCAATAGATTGTGTGATTGCAAAGGTAGGAGAGGGTACAGTATCTACCAGATAAGAGTGAAGTACCGGAATAATATTTCTATAGGTAAAGCATCAAAATATGAATATTAAAATGTTCATTGTAAGGAGAACAGAAAAGAAGCATATCTAATTTAAAATATTCAATTTTAACTCATTTCATTGAAATAACATGTTAATGGTGTACTTATAAGTATAGTTACTAATATATCACCATAATAAATTTCATCAATTTTGATGAGTTTTTTATAATATAATTATGAAAGAAAAAATGTACTTCACTAAATAAATATAAATTAGTATATCATTCTAAATACACTATTATAATAATGATATATATAAACTACAGAATAAATACAATTCATTTACAAATATTACCCATTCAATAAATTTAATTAAATAATTTTCATAATATAATTCAAAATAGAATCCTTTTTCAATTCCATATAATCACATTATTAAATAATCATAACGTCATAAACACTGTTAAATTACAACAAACAACAACAGGGTTATATTGTAGAGCCAAAGCACAGTGAAATAAGTTCAATTAAATACACTGAATAAAAGCTCATTTAAAGTGTTATCCTTTTAAGTACAATCACTTACCTAGATACAATGCAAATAACTTACCTAGATACAATGCAAATAACTTACCTAGATACAATGCAAATAACTTACCTAGATACAATGCAAATAACTTACCTAGATACAATGCAAATAACTTTAAAATAATAGCATTAAATAGCTTTAAAATAATGTGACTCCACCTCTTCGCAAGATATTTAATGTGTGTACCTATATGGGCACAAGAGAGAGTTATGTTGCATGCTGTAGAAATAGAACAAGGGTATCAGTGTGTTTATGGGAGATGTACCATGGGTAGACTATAAAAAAACAATACAAAACAGAGGTTAAGGTACGAATTATCGATCGGTTTCACATCTTCGATCATATAAGCAAAAACGGTATAATAATTATTATTTAATTTGGTATCCATGATACCTGCAGGTATCAGGGATACCAAATAAAATGAATATAATATAATATTTAAACTCAAAGAAAGTTAATTGTTCCTAGAGGACATAGGATAAGTAACGAATTACCGAACAATTCCACATTTTCGAATAATTAATTTTAAATTAAAAAAATTCTACGTGTCCGGAAATGTGTTTGTGTCCGATAACTCGTAAGTTGCCCCATCTCCAGAGGAAGTTACGAATATAGGTCAGCTTTAACCTCTTGGGGGGCCAGTTCCGATAGTAGACAGGAACTCGGGCCATTGTACGGAAAAGATAAAATGTCAGCAGTCTGGAAGAAAGAGAGATGCTATGGAAAAAAAAACTTCTCTTTGCTTTCGAAATCAACTCCTCTTCAACTTTCATATTTGAATTATTATATGAAAACTACAATAGAGCTTTAGACAATGTAAAAAAAATTAATTTATGATCTTTTTAATAGTTTTTAATCTTCAATTTTTTTAATCTTTAATAATTCCCCCACCATAATGACTTTTATGGTGGGGTAAGGGTGGTATTCCCCCACCATAATGACTTTTATGGTGGGGTAAGGGTGGTATTCCCCCACCATAATGACTTTTATGGTGGGGTAGGGGTGGTATTCTCCCACCATAATGACTGTATTATGGTGGGTAGGGGTGGTATTCCCCCACCATAATGACTGTATTATGGTGGGTAAGGGTGGTATTCCCCCACCATAATGACTGTATTATGGTGGGTAAGGGTGGTATTCCCCCACCATAATGACTGTATATGGTGGGTAGAGGAGGTATTCCCCCACCATAATGACTGTATATGGTGGGTAGAGGAGGTATTCCCCCACCATAATGACTGTATTATGGTGGGTAGGGGTGGTATTCTCCCACCATAATGACTGTATTATGGTGGGTAAGGGTGGTATTCCCCCACCATAATGACTGTATTATGGTGGGTAGGGGTGGTATTCCCCCACCATAATGACTGTATTATGGTGGGTAGGGGTGGTATTCCCCACCATAATGACTGTATTATGGTGGGTAGAGGAGGTATTCCCCCACCATAATAACTGTATATGGTGGGTAGAGGAGGTATTCCCCCACCATAATGACTGTATTATGGTGGGTAGGGGTGGTATTCTCCCACCATAATGACTGTATTATGGTGGGTAAGGGTGGTATTCCCCCACCATAATGACTGTATTATGGTGGGTAGGGGTGGTATTCCCCCACCATAATGACTGTATTATGGTGGGTAGGGGTGGTATTCCCCCACCATAATGACTATATATGGTGGGTAGGTGTGGTATTCCCCCACCATAATGACTATATATGGTGGGTAGGTATAGCACTCCCCCACCATACAATCTGTCTCTCTCTCACTCCATTGTTACAGACACGTTCACTGTACAGTTTCCCTTTGATAGGACATACGATGAGGAGGGGCCCCTCCTTGGGACAGAACCCAAGTAGTGATGTTTAAAGTGGCAACATTGATTTCTTACAACATTGCCCCAATATTGTTTACAACATTGCCCCAATATTGTTTACAACATTGCCCCAATATTGTTTACAACATTGTCCCGATATTGTAACAACATTGCCCCAATATTGTTCACAACATTGTCCCGATATTGTAACAACATTGCCCCGATATTGTAACAACATTGCCCCAATATTGTTTACAACATTGCAAGAATAATTATTATTACAAAGTTGCCCCAATATTGTAACATCATTGCAAATATTTTTACAACATTGCCAATATCTTACCACCTGGAAAGAAGGTTACCGGGAATAAAAAATAAAAAGAATGTTACCTGTAGCTCTCCGTGTCACGTCACTTTAATTAATAGGCCCAAAGCCTAACACACGGAAAGTGATTCTCGTTTCAAGGTGAAAAAAGTAATTACCGAAGAAGAAAAACTTTCACCTGCGGTTGTTTGGGTTCCGCTCGGTTGATTCGCGCCAAAATAAATCAACCACAAGGGTCACAGTGACCAAAGGGTCAGAGAAAATGAGGTGTAACATCATTAGGTGGCAATGGGGAGAAGAAATGTGATGAAGTAATGAGGCACAGGTGGTACAAACACATTAACAAGAAAAAAATATTTTATAGAGTAGCTAATAAGGTAAGTTTTGATTTATCGGTCAGTTTCACAAATCGGTAATAGCTATAAAAAAACTATATAATAATTATCAGTTTTTAAGTATTGAAAAATTAAATAAAAATTACTGTATCGGTTTTTCTTATATGACCGAAAATGTGAAACCGACCGATAATTCGTACCTTTCCCTAGTAGTTTTCGGTAGCGTTTCTGCTCTTCAAAATGCATATAAATGTTTAGTTTTTCTTGCCAGAGTATTTTCTTATAAAAGTAAAGCAGGTGTAAAGTATGTACTCTGCAGTCTAATAGTAAAGCAGATGTAAAGTAAGTACCATCACTCTGCAGTCTAATAGTAAAGCAGGTGTAAAGTATGTACTCTGCAGTCTAATAGTAAAGCAGATGTAAAGTAAGTACCATCACTCTGCAGTCTAATAGTAAAGCAGATGTAAAGTAAGTACCATCACTCTGCAGTCTAATAGTAAAGCAGGTGTAAAGTATGTACCTTCTCTCTAGTCTAACATCAGTTGTGCAAATGTTCATAACTTGGAAATTAGTTCTGCAAACAGTTACACCGTTTCAACAGCAGCTGGTAAAATTAGAGAAAAAGTGTGATGCAATTTTATGCAATGATAGAAATGCAGGAGTTAATCTCTACCTGCATTGAGTAAAATAATAAACTGCATAATTTGGAATGTAATAAATAATTCTCACAGCATAATTTTCTTAACAGTTCGACAGCTGTCATTCTAAAACAATAGTTAGAGTAAATACAACTGTGGTGGAGTTCAGATTTTACAAATAGTAAAATTTAGCAAAATAATAATGAATTACTACCGCTAGGAATTTTGAAGCTATGCTAATAAACACTATTTCATTTAAAATTCATTAAATTTTTCAACTAAAAATCACGTTAGATTAAAATTTTATTAATTATTTATAATCTATATCACTAAATCTATAATTTCTTCATATCAAATTCTTTCATTTGAATGTAGTCAACGTTCGAATGTTGGCGATTGTAGCGGCATTAGCTGGTCTCTTTCTAACTGAGTTATTAAGTACAAGAATTATTTTACTACAGTGTTGAGACTCAAATCGTTTCATATTATGAACTCATACAAAATATGAAACAATCTGTTAAACTTATAAAATAGAAATGATATTCGGGTGGACGCGGCTCTTCTAAAAAAAAAGGCATAAAATACTGGATACCATAGTTACAGTTTTCTTTTCAGTATCCTAGATGCATAAAATACAGAATACCATGAACATTTCCTCTCCTGTATCCTAGATGCATGAAATACAGAATACCATAAACATTTCCTCTCCTGTATCCTAGATGCATAAAATACAGAATAGCATAAACATTTCCTCTCCTGTATCCTAGATGCATAAAATACAGAATAACATGAACATTTCCTCTCCTGTATCCTAGATGCATAAAATACAGAATACCATGAACATTTCCTCTCCTGTATCCTAGATACATAAAATACAGAATACCATGAACATTTCCTCTCCTGTATCCTAGATGCATAAAATACAGAATAGCATTAACATTTCCTCTCCTGTATCCTAGATGCATAAAATACAGAATACCATAAACATTTCCTCTCCTGTATCCTAGATGCATAAAATACAGAATACCATAAACATTTCCTCTCCTGTATCCTAGATGCATAAAATACAGAATACCAAGAACATTTCCTCTGCTGTATCCTAGATGCATAAAATACAGAATACCATAAACATTTCCTCTCCTGTATCCTAGATGCATAAAATAGAGAATACCATGAACATTTCCTCTCCTGTATCCTAGATGCATAAAATAGAGAATACCAAGAACATTTCCTCTCCTGTATCCTAGATGCATAAAATACAGAATACCATAAACATTTCCTCTCCTGTATCCTAGATGCATAAAATAGAGAATACCATGAACATTTCCTCTCCTGTATCCTAGATGCATAAAATAGAGAATACCAAGAACATTTCCTCTCCTGTATCCTAGATGCATAAAATACAGAATACCATGAACATTTCCTCTCCTGTATCCTAGATGCATAAAGTACAGAATACCAGTCATTATTGCAAACGATTTGCACTTAAACTGCACTTTTATTACGTACGCCGTACAATTAGTTTAATTATTCTGTAATTACGAGTGATAACACAAGTGTTGTACATAATTAAATAATAACCAGTGCTCCTATTCCACTGGGATAAGCAACTCTGATGACTATATTTAACTCTCATAACTATATTTAAAATACAGCAATACAGACTACTATTCTTAACCGTTAAAATGAAATAACTAAGGACAATCACAAAATCATAATATAGTATATTATAGCAATGAAAATATTATTGCTAAGAAATTAGAGTTCAATTTTCAGTCGAAAGAAAATAAAATTTTCTAATGAAGAGTAACTTGGTGCATTAATTCCTAACTTTGCAGTCAATCTGCATTTCAATGCAATCAGAAACTGTGCCTCCCCATGTTAATGAGGCATTCACTCAGTAATGAGGCACTGGTGAGTGAGAGGCATGAGGTACTGGTGAGTGAGAGGCATGAGGCACTGGTGAGTGAGAGGCATGAGGCACTGGTGAGTGAGAGGCATGAGGCACTGGTGAGTGAAAGGCATGAGGCACTGGTGAGTGAAAGGCATGAGGCACTGGTGAGTGAGAGGCATGAGGCACTGGTGAGTGAGAGGCATGAGGCACTGGTGAGTGAAAGGCATGAGGCACTGGTGAGTGAAAGGCATGAGGCACTGGTGAGTGAGAGGCATGAGGCACTGGTGAGTGAGAGGCATGAGGCACTGGTGAGTGAAAGGCATGAGGCACTGGTGAGTGAGAAGCATGAGGCACTGGTGAGTGAGGCATATGCCTCAAGGTTCACTCCAGTTATTTTCAATGATTGCAATAAATAATTAAATTACAATTATTTGCTGAATATGATTTTTAATATTGCCGGTTATTTTATTGTGCACCAAGTATTAAAATCTTAGAATACCTTTAAAATAGTTATTAATGATTGAAACACTATGTTGATATGCACCCCCTCCCCCTCATTATCCCATTTATATACATATATATGTACTATAATCATCTATTCAAACGTAGTGCTACATTATATTATTTGCATAAATTAACAATCAACATATATTACATAAAATAATGACTATATTAATGATAGTGATTGGATTTAATATAGTATAAGATACTGTATTAGACTCAGCCTAACTAGTAGGTAGTCAATATTTTATACTATTCTTGCAATGTTGTAATACTATGTTATTTAATTAAATTATAATATATTTTTATAATAACCTATAAAAATTTATTTTTTACAGATGAAAGCAGAATTGGCATAAAATTGAATTCATTAAGATATAAAAAAGAATCTAAAAAATAATTTTTCAAAATTTAATTTTGTCGCTTTTACGCAATACGTTTACAAGAGGTCTAAAGTATGAAATTTAAAATTTGTGCAATAAAAATATTAGTTACTTTTTCCTCGATAGTACATGCATATGAATAAATAGTACATACAAATTAGTAAATAGTTTAATTACTCTGCTATAAAGATGAATAAATCAGTGTTTAAATAGCTTTGTAGTTTGATAAAGTGATTACTCAATTATACCGGCATTTTACATAATAACTTTATTTACTTTATTCATAAACAGATAGGAAACAATAGAGCACGGGAATGCTAAGTGTCGGAAATTGAGTATTTACCCCAGCTAGTTACATAGGTAGAAAGGTTTAAAATTATCGACCGGAATATATACCTACCTACATTGTATCCCGGCAACAACGGATTGACCAACTAGGTAGTTAATTGATTACCTGCTGTTATTAACAGCTACGGTAAAACTGTATGTAATTAAAAAAAAATTTAAATTAGCACCTATGTAGGTAGTAGATATAAAAAGTTGATAGGGTAAGTTCTAAATTATCAGTCAGTTTCACATCTTCGGTCTGAATCAGTCACAAAGAAAAAACGACAAAGGTAATAATCATAATTTTAATTTGATTAAATGAAATTATGATTATTAGCTACCTATATAGTTTTTCTTATATACCTAACCGAAGATGTGAAACCGACCGATAATTCGGAACTTACCCTATCTACCTATAATAATAAATAGGTATGAAGGGAAATATTTCGTACCTGTGAGTTGTGAATCTTTTTTTGAATCCTTTGAACATGTTAGACAGGCAGATAATCCAGGGGTGAACAAATTAGCGCAACACAACAAAGTTAATCAGTTAGGTAACACAGCAGTCTGATAGTTACTAGGCAATAAGACTCCACTTCATTCACAAAGAATAAAGTTAATTTTTTCACTAAATCCATAAACTGCTTGTCAGTGAGATAACATTAATAGAAAATCAGGGGGAAAATAAGATGAGACACTGATATGCCAAGAATATGATGAACATAACACCAAAATCGATATGGAGTGAGAGTTCAGTAAAGAGTAGGGAGAACTGTTCGGCAGCACCTCACTGCACCACTGAAAATGCGCCACTGATTTGTTTTTGGTGTTCATTTTCTACGGTCTGCCATTCATTGATTATTTACTTACATTTATTAAAATTAATAAGGAAATAGAAAGATATGATTGAAAATATGAAATGTGTTATTAGCTATATAATTGAGATATACAAGTTATGCATATATATTAATAGCTACATTTATTAAAAATGAACTTATACAATGAGCAAGTTGTAAATGTCATAATTATTGACTGTATTAACTAGCTAACGTTTTTATTGAAATATAATTACATACCTATATCCTTCCGAGAATTGTATTTGATCCCATATTGTATTTGATCCTAAAAATCATATTTTTTATGCAGCAATTGAAACTATAATTAATACATTCATTTTGATAATAATAATAGTAATGTAGGATTAATCTAATTTACAAAAATTGATAACCACTAGGTTTTTTTTTTGTGTGGTTGTTTAAAATCGATCCAATTTGATGTGTATTACAACACATAATATAATACAAAATCACCAAAATATTATTTTTTTACTCCACTTTGGTTATCATTCTTTTACTCCATTTTGGTTATCATTTTTTACTCCACTTTGGTTATCATTTTGTACTCCACTTTGGTTATCATTTTTACTCCACTTTAGTTATCATTTTTTTACTCCACTTTGGTTATCATTTTTTACTCCACTTTGGTAATCATTTTTACTCCACTTTGGTTATCATTTTTTACACCTCTTTGGTTATCATTTATTACTCCACTTTGGTTATCATTTTTTTACCCCACTTTGGTTATCATTTTTTCACATTTTTTGGTTGCAATGTGAAACTTTATCACTATTTTTTTATCGATGTAAATCATTTCAACTTTCAATAATTGAATTCAATCATCTAATTAATATGAATTACCAAAAAAACAATTGAAACATCGCATAATATAAATCAAAATCTATATAGGTTTGATAAGTAATTCTCTTCGTTAGTAGTTATCTTGATTTGTAGCCAATCCTTTAATTTGAAAAGCTGTTTATCATCTTTGTACAGCCAATTTAATTATGTCAGACATTGCTAATTTTAGACCCTTTGTTCAATGGTGCGTAGCTACATGCATTCTTTGGAGACTTAATTATAATCTCAATGAGATCTACTGAATAGCATGAATATTTCAATACATAATAAGATAATACAGAACTGAGAATTATATTAATAATATATCTGTTTACAAAATTTAATCGCAAAGCATATATTTATTATATAAATTCCATAATATATTACTGAAAAATTGTAAACATTGAAAATTTTATTTCATTGCCATGACTTCGGAGTCTTTACAGCATATATTAACATGACTTATATTTTAGTATAGACAAGATAAAATGCATGAATTATATATATTATAATCGATGAAAAGGATATCACCTATCTATATTAGTATAAATGGTTTAATTGATGTATTGCAATTCATCCACGAAATGCTTTATTTTGTATTCTATTTATAAGGTGTATGTATTTATATTATTTTTATATATATTCTGCAATAAAAAAACTAAAATAGCCTTTGTTGATGGTAATTAGAAATTCATGGTATTTGCCTTAATTCTCATTGCAATCTTCTTCTCCTGCTCTTACTGGCTTGTAACAGTAAAGTAATAAAACTGAATACTTTTTTTCGAATCAATATGGAATCAACTTATAAATTACCAATAAATTCACTTTAACTTGATTCTTTGTAGTGCTTTATTAAAAATTAAAAGCTAATAACTTTTGTGTCTGGTACATGAAAAAGACACAAAACATAAATCAACATTTTACCTCAGCTGTCAAATTAAACAATCATTTATTTTTATTAGTACCCTGTTATTTCAGTTCCATATTTTAAATACTCATTAATTAATGTAAAATATTAAACGAGGGAAATAACTTAAATACTCAGTCGACATATTAGCCTATCCAATTTCCTAATTGTAATCGATAGGTAATAATGATAAATAATAATGCAATTATGTTATAGTATATGCACATTAAAATTCAAAATAAAGCATTTCGTTGACGAAATATTGTCTTTGGACGAAATGTTCATGGAAAAATTGTCCGCATAAAGAGTTAAATTACTTATAGTTTATTATATTTCGTCGTTCATACTATGAAAATATCAAAATGATTATTAATGAAATTGAAAATCGTGATATCTTACGGCAAAATACTATCAGTATCACCGGCAATGTAATACACCATAGAGTATAATAGACGGTATGGCGATGGTATTTTACAGACTGGGTACACATTTCTCACAGCTATCCCCGTTCTATAAAGGTGCTATAATGACGTACTTTGTCCCGTTAAAGGCCTCTACTAAACCATGGCAGTGAATTCAGTGTATTTTAAAGTCAAGCACCTTTTAAGCCTTTATGTCTTGACGGATACTGAGGTTGCCAAATTCAGTTTCTGCCAATGAAATCAACAGATACCAAAATAGCATCAATTTTTTTTTCAACTTGAATTTAATTTTTTTTTTTTAAACTCGAAACTTTCTAGTAAAGTTAATATCCTTTTAAACTTTAAATTACTGTTTTTTAAAGTTAAAATCCTTTCAAAATTTGAAATACTGGTTTTTATAGTTAAAATCCATTTAAAATTGGATTTACTGTCTTTTTAAATTTATTTAAAAACCATTCAAATTATGAAATACTGTGTTTTAAAATTAAAATCTCGCTCTTTACACTCAATGTTGGTTAACATTTTACAATAAATGGACAAAATTAGACGTCATATTGAGACGTCATATTCAAATTAATTCTAAGCAAATTGCAAATTTATTTTACTACCATAATTATATTATATCTTTTAAATCATTAAATTAATGTAAGTGTATATAATGAAATGGAATGTTGCCTAACTTTTAAATTAGGAATTATATCGTTCATGACATCTATTAAAATCAAATGACTTTGATAATTAAGTTTTATTGCTTTATTACCTCTTTAATAGTTTATACATCTGCAGCACTTAAATTAATGGGTGTAAATTATTCCTATGGAGGACATCAACATAGAAAATTTCACCAATCAAAATAATCAAAACGCAACTCTGTTAATTGAATTTTTGTCTATGGCAGCCCGTTTGGCGGCGCTTCCTCTTCGCATTTGTTATCATTTATTCTTAAATAACTGTGTTAAAAGTCACTATTTATTTATATAATTAAGAATATTGGGTGAAACGTTGTTGACTATACGTAATTTTATTTTTGTAAATTTGTCCTTTTAGTATTCTAATTAATACAACTGCATGTATTTAATCTATTTTTTTTACTATATTAAATCTCACCAAAAGTTTATTATAGAACTGAGAAATTAGTAAAAACTTAAAAAAAAAATACATCATATAGATACTAAATTATTGATAGTAAATACTTATTTTACAACAGTATATATAACCTTAAATAAACAGTTAACAATTAAATATAAGGTTTTAGACAAGACTTGAACATTAAATTTCAAAATATGTACTATATATAATGTGTGTTATATGTTATATTTTCTATTTAAGCCACTTACAGTACATAATTACTTA
Organism: Caprella mutica; assembly: GCA_947561585.1. Lineage (NCBI taxonomy): Eukaryota > Metazoa > Arthropoda > Malacostraca > Amphipoda > Caprellidae > Caprella > Caprella mutica. The sequence goes on along the minus strand of CANNZV010000306.1, from coordinate 656,135 downwards.
TAAATTTCAATAATTATTGTTCGAGGCAATCTATGGATAATAAGAAGGTAATACATAATAATAGTATAATTTTATTATAGCAAAAGTTTAGCTGTAATAATGCACATGCATATACAGTTGGCCAGACGAATACCTGCATGTTATAGTGCACCGGTTTGCGCCTTTTGACTTTCTTTTGTTTTACAGCTTTGTGTGATTATCGGTGTGGTAATCTGTGTACCTCGAAGGGAGTGTTCACATTTTTTACTGCAATATCTTGACACCTAATAAGGAGAGTTATTAGCAACATCTGCTGCTGTCTTATTATCTCAAAGAACTCATATTTACATCAGCAGATAAAAACTTATAACACCTCAGTGAACTCATGATAAAAGAATTGCTTGCAGCTTGGGCAGAGTCGTAACTGAAAATGATAACCAATGAAAAATATCGTCCAAAGTCAAGACTGAAAATGACTACCAATACAAAATATCGTCAGAGTCATGACTATAAATGGTAACCAATGGAAAATTTTGTCACAGTCATGACTGAAAATGATAACCAATGCAATATATCGTCAGAGTAATAACTAAAAATGATAACCAATGGAAAATATCGTCCTGAATCATGACTGTAAATGATAACCAATGGAAAATATCGTCAGAGTAATAACTAAAAATGGTAACCAATGGAAAATTTTGTCACAGTCATGACTGAAAATGATAACCAATGGAATATATCGTCAGAGTATATAATTACTAAAAATGATAACCAATGGAATATATCGTCAGAGTATATAATGACTAAAAATGATAACCAATGGAAAATATCGTTCTGAATCATGACTGTAAATAATAGACAAAGGAAAATATTGTCAGAGACATGACTGAAAATAATAACCAATGGAAGATATTACGAATACTATCAGAGCCATATGACTGAAGATAACAATCATGCATATAAAATTATCATTCAATTCATATTTAATTTGCCTATAAATCGATTGGTTGAATCGTTTTAAAATTCGTAAGGGTAAGGTTTAACAAAAATTAATATAAAGAATTGGATCCACTTTAAATTCCCTTGCATAATTTAAATCAACAGAGATCATTAAATGTATGATAGACACGTTAAAATAGATAATAAGAAAATAGGTAGGCAATCAAATTGCAAACTAGTTATTATAATTATATGCATTGCATTTTGACAGCAGAAATGAGTTCTAATAGTGATGCCTATAAATGGTTTGCATTATAGATCAAAATTATAAATTACTATGCGAATTGATATGGATATAGTGAAATTAAAAGTATGATTTATGTTTGGTTTGGAGATTAATTCATTGCAATTCAATACAATTAAATGAATAAGAAGTTGATGTAATTGTTACACTATGAGGTCTAAACCCATTTAACTGAAGAGTATTTATAATATTACTTTTAGAAAATGTATATAAAACAAAGTGAAATATATGAATATATATAAAGTTAAAACAAATAAGAATATAAAAAGTAAAGTAATTAAATGCTATAAAGTATATAAATAAAATAAATAAAACAGATAATGAAAAAATATATTGTAAAACAAATAAAATAAAATAAGAAATAAAATAAAATAAAGCAAACAAATGAAATAAAGAAAGAAATAATATCTAAACAATTGAATACAATTTCCAAACTCAGTTAATTTAGAGTTGTTAATGAAAAGAAAAAGTGGCAATCACACCAGAAAAAGTGCCAATCACACCAGAAAAATTGCCAATCACACCAGAAAAAGTGGCAATCACACCAGAAAAATTGCCAATCACACCAGAAAAAGTGGCAATCACACCAGAAAAGTGCCTATCACACCAGAAAAAGTGGCAATCACACCAGAAAAATTGCCAATCACACCAGAAAAAGTGGCAATCACACCAGAAAAATTGCCAATCACACCAGAAAAAGTGCCAATCACACCAGAAAAAGTGCCAATCACACCAGAAAAAGTGCCAATCACACCAGAAAAATTGCCAATCACACCAGAAAAAGTGCCAATCACACCAGAAAAAGTGCCAATCACACCAGAAAAAGTGCCAATCACACCAGAAAAAGTGCCAATCACACCAGAAAAATTGCCAATCACACCAGAAAAAGTGGCAATCACACCAGAAAAATTGCCAATCACACCAGAAAAAGTGGCAATCACACCAGAAAAGTGCCTATCACACCAGAAAAAGTGGCAATCACACCAGAAAAATTGCCAATCACACCAGAAAAAGTGGCAATCACACCAGAAAAATTGCCAATCACACCAGAAAAAGTGCCAATCACACCAGAAAAAGTGCCAATCACACCAGAAAAATTGCCAATCACACCAGAAAAAGTGCCAATCACAACAGAAAAAGTGCCAATCACACCAGAAAAAGTGCCAATCACACCAGAAAAAGTGCCAATCACACCAGAAAAAGTGCCAATCACACCAGAAAAAGTGGCAATCACACCAGAAAAATTGCCAATCACACCAGAAAAAGTGCCAATCACACCAGAAAAAGTGCCAATCACACCAGAAAAAGTGGCAATCACACCAGAAAAATTGCCAATCACACCAGAAAAAGTGGCAATCACACCAGAAAAATTGCCAACCACACCAGAAAAAGTGCCAATCACACCAGAAAAATTGCCAATCACACCAGAAAAAGTGGCAATCACACCAGAAAAATTGCCAATCACACCAGAAAAAGTGCCAATCACACCAGAAAAAGTGGCAATCGCACCAGAAAAAGTGCCAATCACACCAGAAAAGTGGCAATCACACCAGAAAAAGTGACAATCACACCAGAAAAGTGCCAATCACACCAGAAAAGTGGCAATCACACCAGAAAAAGTGGCAATCACACCAGAAAAAGTGCAAATCACACCAGAAAAAGTGGCAATCACACCAGCAAAGTGGCAATCACACCAGAAAAGTGGCAATCACACCAGAAAAGTGGCAATCACACCAGAATATATGATTCGTTATTTTGACAATATTTCTAAATTCTCATTTTTTTTCTGAATTTGTAATTCCTTATATACTTATAACTATATATAGGTAATAATCAATAAATTAAACATAATACTTATAATCAATGCAAAAATTCAATGGCAGTGGCTACATTTTGGTGATACAGAGATAACAATATTAAACTATGAATTAAATTCAATGTTGAATTCCTTGTAAGCATTTATAATTATGTACGCAAAAGTAACTAGTTAGGAATTTAAAATAGCATATATAAATATATACTATTACGTAAAATACTATCTTGACCATACAGTACAAAGTACTATCTTGACCATACAGTACAAAGTACTATCTTGACCATACAGTACAAAGTACTATCTTGACTATACAGTACAAAGTACTATCTTGACCATACAGTACAAAGTACTATCTTGACCATACAGTACAAAGTACTATCTTGACTATACAGTACAAAGTACTATCTTGACCATACAGTACAAAGTACTATCTTGACTATACAGTACAAAGTACTATCTTGACTATACAGTACAAAGTACTATCTTGACTATACAGTACAAAGTACTATCTTGACCATACTGTACAAAGTACTATCTTGACCATACAGTACAAAGTACTATCTTGACTATACAGTACAAAGTACTATCTTGACTATACAGTACAAAGTACTATCTTGACTATACAGTACAAAGTACTATCTTGACCATACAGTACAAAGTACTATCTTGACTATACAGTACAAAGTACTATCTTGACTATACAGTACAAAGTACTATCTTGACCATACAGTACAAAGTACTATCTTGACCATACAGTACAAAGTACTATCTTGACCATACTGTACAAAGTACTATCTTGACCATACAGTACAAAGTACTATCTTGACTATACAGTACAAAGTACTATCTTGACTATACAGTACAAAGTACTATCTTGACTATACAGTACAAAGTACTATCTTGACTATACAGTACAAAGTACTATCTTGACCATACTGTACAAAGTACTATCTTGACTATACTGTACAAAGTACTATCTTGACCATACAGTACAAAGTACTATCTTGACTATACTGTACAAAGTACTATCTTGACTATACAGTACAAAGTACTATCTTGACCATACAGTAAAAAGTACTATCTTGACTATACAGTACAAAGTACTATCTTGACTATACAGTACAAAGTACTATCTTGACCATACTGTACAAAGTACTATCTTGACTATACTGTACAAAGTACTATCTTGACTATACAGTACAAAGTACTATCTAGACCATACAGTACAAAGTACTATCTTGAACATACAGTACAAAGTACTATCTTGGCCATACAGTACAAAGTACTATCTTGGCCATACAGTACAAAGTACTATCTTGAATCTGAATCATAAATTCAAAACGTAATTTCCAGTATTTCAGTAACTATATTAATTTCATTCAAAAAATTTAATAAATTGATTTTCAAAATTTGTATAATTAGATTTTCCAAAAGTTTTAATAAATAGATTTTAAATTTGTTTAATAAATAGATTTTAAATTTGTTTAATAAATAGATTTTCAATTTTTTAATGAATAGATTTTAATTCTTTTTAATTAAGAGATTTTCACAATAGTTATATTTTTAAATTAGAATCAATCACTGCTACATCATAACAAAAAGTCACTTACCTGAATCTCTTTTACTTATAGTACTTGCAATATCCAGTTGTAAGTACGCAGTAATTTATCTACCGCATTTGGACACTAGTTTATAAATTGCAAACTAATAGTTATTGCATACTTTTAATTACCTTCGAAGAATGCGGGAAGGTCATATTTTCATCGAACTTTATTTATTTATTTATCTATTTATCATCTTGTTATTCGCTTAACTGAAAAAGTGTTCAACCAAATTGCCTGAAATTTGGTGAAACGATTGGTCCATGTCGAAGGTCAAGGTCATGGTCATTTATAACTCAAAAAGTATGAAACAATTTATTCGTGAAAACTTATTTACAAGAAGTTGATAAAAACAAAAATAAACATGTAAATGTAAATAAACATGTAAATGTAAATAAACATGCAAATGAAAATAAACATGTAAATGAAAATAAACATGTAAATGTAAATAAACATGCAAATGAAAATAAACATGTAAATGAAAATAAACATGTAAATGTAAATAAACATGTAAATGAAAATAAACATGTAAATGAAAATAAACATGTAAATGTAAATAAACATGCAAATGTAAATAAACATGCAAATGAAAATAAATATGCAAATGAAAATAAACATGTAAATGAAAATAAACATGCAAATGAAAATAAACATGTAAATGAAAATAAACATGTAAATGTAAATAAACATGCAAATGTAAATAAACATGCAAATGAAAATAAATATGCAAATGAAAATAAACATGTAAATGAAAATAAACATGCAAATGAAAATAAACATGTAAATGAAAATAAACATGCAAATGTAAATAAACATGCAAATGAAAATAAATATGCAAATGAAAATAAACATGTAAATGAAAATAAACATGCAAATGAAAATAAACATGTAAATGAAAATAAACATGTAAATGAAAATAAACATGTAAATGAAAATAAACATGTAAATGTAAATAAACATGCAAATGTAAATAAACATGCAAATGAAAATAAATATGCAAATGAAAATAAACATGTAAATGAAAATAAACATGCAAATGAAAATAAACATGTAAATGAAAATAAACATGTAAATGAAAATAAACATGTAAATGTAAATAAACATGTCTATTCAAATGAAACATGAATCACGGCTCTGTAAGCTCAAAGACTATTTGGGCACCACATTGCATTATTGAACCATATTGCATGAAACTTTGTGGGGGCGATTGGTCAATATACAGGAACCCTTTTGTTAGATTTTGGGAGATATCGGGTCAAAGATCGAAGATCAAGGTCAAGGCCATTTATAACTCAATAACTCAAAAAGTATTGTACCATTTTGCATGAAACTTGGTGGGACGATTGGTTATTATCCAGTTAGCAGTTAATTAAATTTTGTGAGAGAACTGGTCAAAGCGGAGGCGAAGGTATGCGCTTTATCGAGTGCACATAATCTAGTTTACTATATTGCAATGTTGTGCAGACGTTCAGGTAGTGTATGTTATGAATTATAGGACAGTTCCACATCTTCGATCATTTTCATTTTAGAATTTTTCTATTATTATTTAACTTCTTCTTCCTAATTTCTATCTATTGTAAAAAAAAGATTAATAATAATTGTTACAGATTTCTTTCTTAAATAATCGAAGATGTGGAACAGTTCGATAATTCGAAACTTACCCTACACGACGACCAATAAGGTATTGATACCATCCATCAATTTGTGTTTTGAGATTTAAATTGTTCATTTGAATATTGATAATAGTTATTAATATGAAAATTGAAAAAAGTATTTTGAACTAGAACTGGCACTCGGTAGAGTGCATACCTTCGCCTCCAATTATAAATTACCTTGACCATCGAATAATCCATGAATTATAAATGACCTTGACCTTAACCTTTGACCCGTTCGCTCCCAAAATCAAATAAACTGGTTCCTGGATAATGACCAATCGTCCCACAAAATTTCAGACAATTTGGTTGATTACTTTTTGAGTTATTGAGTTATTAATTGACCTTGACCTTGATCATTGACCCCGATCGCTCCCAAAATTGACAAATCGTCACACTAAATTTCAGGCCATTTGGTTGAACACTTTTTGAGTTATTGAGTTATCAATTGACCTTGACCTTGATCATTGACCCCGATCGCTCCCAAAATTGACAAATCGTCACACTAAATTTCAGGCCATTTGGTTGAATACTTTTTCAGTTATGCGAATAACAAGATGATAAACAAATAAATGCCAGCTAAAATATAACCTTCCACAAATTTGCGAAGGTAACAAAAGAATTAAAATAAAACTGAAATTTAAATTAATCGAAATACCTATCCAATTAATGGTTTAATCCATTTTACCGTTAATAATAAACAAAAACTTAATCTGCTATTTCTCCATTAATTCACTATACCTTATAAAATCAGTACCTACATTTCTTAGATTTAATCAGTGATTAATTTTCACAATAATGTGGTTAAAATTATAATGTTAGTTTAGGTTGTAAAGCAGCTGATAAGTTTAATTGTTATGTTAATATGGGATGCATATGTGACAGGAATTGAAGATCGAGGATTGTAACTTTGCACTTTTATAGTATCCTATGAAACTGTATATAATATATATTGGGGGTACCTTATATGTAAATACCTTTATTTATAGGAAGAGTTAATTTAATACTCTGGAAAATTGAAATAGTAAAAAAGAATTAATAAAATATAACCTTCCGCAATCTGCAGAGGGAAGTAATTAGGTGATGCATTCAATAAATAGATCAACAGGGTAACTTACGAAATAACGGTTGGTTTCACATCTTCGGCCATACAAGAAAAACAATATAATAATAATTTTTATTTAATTTTTTCTTATATGACCGAAGATGCGAAAACTCACCCTAACAGCTAATTCTCTTTTTAATGTAAATATTCAAATACCTCAACTCATTTAAGTTTCGGAACCTAAAGTGAAATGATTGACATCAATTATTTTTTAGTTGATCAAGTTCAGTTGATCAAGGAAATATTGGTGATTGAAATACATATTCACAATATATTAAAATAATTTTCCAACGTTATCTGGTTTTATTTTTATTGAAACCAAAAGCCGCCATTTCTTTTTATTCCTTTTCAATTTCTAATAATAATTTTGAGAAGTGAGAGAATTTAAATGAAACAGTAGCTAGGTATATACACCGACTTAAATAAGACTTTTTTTAATATGATTGTTACCTTCATAGTAAATAAATAGTGGTTACCTTAGTCACAATCCATAATTTACAAATTCTTCATATAATTTAGAAGAATGAAACAAGTCTAATTATTTTCTCTAGAATATTGGAACAAGAGTTGATGTCATTATCTTAATATATTCAAATGGTTTAACTTTATTGTCAGTCTGGTAGGTCAGGGACTTATGGTCCAAAAGAATTTTTTCAAGTTTATTTTTAATTAGCGTTGGGAATAAATTCATATTATCTATATCTACTTCGAGCCAAATTCCATAATAGATCTAAACGTTAAGGTGTTTTCAATGTTTATATTTCATAATATGTTTAATTAATGTTTATATTTCAATTGGCCACCGCTAAAATTTCTTTCCTTTGTTTAAATTTATCTTTCTCTGTTATATACAACTATTTAAAATTTGCGCGCGAGTCTTAATATTTTGCTTACTGTCCAATATCTGTATACCTATGTATAAATAAGCGAATAACAATTTGAAAAAATAGACTTAAAGTTTGTATTTAAACCATGAAACTTAGGTTCGGGAAAGTGTGGGTATCTTTCACATTTGACGACACCCACCAAATTAAATTTAATTATTTTTTATGTATATTTATCCATAGAATCCGAAAATCTTAACAGTTTTTTTGTAGAAACTAATACTTTTTGAGATGAGGGTATATAAAGTTATTTATTTTCTATGTATTACTGAAGGATTTAGAACTTTGAAAAACTTGGGTGTTTTCACGCTGTTTGGCAAAAGATTGTCTTCGTGCAGTCTGTATCTGCAAGTTTGTTGCACCGCACACTTCATGATTGATTGTTGACTTTGCAGAGGGGTATGTGGGTGGCATGCTCCTCGTTACACATATATCAGCATCTAAGTAATAAATGGAAAATATCACTGAATGTACAGCCAATTAATTTTAAGGTTACATAGCTCAAATTCGATGGATGATAGTTGGCTTTTAATGGCTTATGCATTGTGAACTTACTTAAAATATACAGTATTCAATAAGTACCGTATTTACAAATATTAATTAACTCTAAATCCCACCACGTGACGGCGCCACTTTTAATTTAAGATTTTTCATTAAAAACAATTTCAAGTATTAATTATACTACTTCTGAATATATTTAGGACCATTTTGGCTTGTTTATTTTTTACTGTATCTGCGATGAATTAATTATATTAGAAACTAAAATGTACATAACTTAATCAAATCATTAATACTTTAGCGCCTAACTATTGTCTATTTGTATTTCTAATATTCTATGTTGGTTTTTTATATTCATAAGACTTTCTGACTTAAAGAATGAAAAAGTTACATCATCCAAAAGGCAATGGAATTATAGGCCAATTTTAGTGCAGTTTACGCTCATAAATTATTTTCTATGAAGTACAGCATTAACTGAAGTAAACAAAGACCTTTCTCTGTGATCAGACGTCTGGAAATTGTGCTCTTCACATTGCTTCCAAAAGTATTTACCATATAATTATGTATGCTTTTATTTACTTTTAGTGTTAGTTTAGTTATCGCTCATAATTTAAATCTGTCAATATAGTTTTAGAACTGCCTATCGGTGTGTCACACTGGACAATGGTTAGCTCAGCTGTTCTTTATCGAACTAATTTAACTAGTTAATTAGGCTTCGTGTGGATTAGGCATAATATGATAATTATTCAGAAATGATGATGACTTTTGGATCTACTAACATTGTTACATTATGGTTGGTTAGATTATACATTAAACTTGAAAATCTAATTTGAAGGGAGCCTATCAAATGATTTAGGTAAATGTACTAGGTAGTGTTCATGTTTAGTTAATTAAAAGGCTGGGAATTTAGGAAACTCGAAACTTTTTCTCAAAGAGTAATTTGTAAACCTATTTTAAGCAAAGATTTCGCATTCTGTCCTCATTTTTGAATATTTAAAGCAAAAAGTTAAAAACTAACATGAATTTGAAAACATAATGTTGATTGAATGTGCATCCTTTATGGCTGTTTTATTAAGTGATTTACATTTACCTAATGGTTAATTACAGTTTTTTCAACTTATTTCACCCCTCAAAAGTAGCCAATATACAAAGTAACAATCCTTAATTTCCTCCTATATTTATATGTATATTACTGAGAACAGAAGCCAAATTAGAGGATTTCTTGGAGAATGCAGAACATTAAACAATATAGACTGTGGCCCAGGGGTGGACAAATGCAGCACTCTGTGCTCTTTTGGCACTCGGAGTAGCACTAATGCCCACCAGGGAAATGGTGCTTTATTTTTTTCCAAAGAAAATTTAAAATTTTGCCCTAACTGCTTTATAAATTAACCCTTTAGTGAGCAACTTTTTTCTTCAACTTTGAAAACAATATTCAATAACTTTTTTGAGTTTAGACATCAGTGAAGATGTAAAAACCATTTGATGAGAATTTTTTTTTTCAATTTATAAGAAAAAAAAAATTGAAGACTCATATGGCCAGCCAAGTAAAATAGTATGTCACATAAACTCCGAAAACTTGCCATTTGTCTCTCCAGCTCTCTCCAAAATTCAACAAATTCTCTCCAAAATGATAAGATTATCATTAATTATCTCCAAAATAACATTGTAGCATACTAACTGTCCGTTGTACAATAATATTTAAATGAATATAAACAGGAACACTTGTTTAGAAAATAGGAAAATCAGTCGATAAGTTAATTAAATTTTATTATTACCTCCGCGAATTTGCAGAAGGTTATATTTTATCCGGTATTTATTTATCATCCTGATATTTGCATAACTGAACCAAGGTTCAACTAAGTTTCCCATCTCTATCGTTATAACCTAGCCTATAATAATTTAAATTTCTTAAGTAGAATAAAAAACTAGCACTTATTCATTTGCCTGATACTATTCATTTATATATGTAAAAGTTTATCATTTGAATATCAAAAATAAACTTATTTCACTAATCATTTTCTATTTGCATATTATTTTTTCTAATGTGGATCTAATTTGCATATGCACTTTCTATTTTGCATATGCATTTCCTACTTGCATTTGCATTTTCTATTTGCATATACATTTCAAGATTTGCATATGCGTTTTTTATATGCATATGCACTATTTCACCAATATGCAAGATATGCAAAGTCACAACCCTAATTATGGTTCATATTTCACACTCGTTCAGACAAATTTTATCATGAAATGTTGTTTTCCAGTGCTATAACTGCTTTTTGGCAAGTTATTGCACTCTAATAACAGAACTACTGGAATTAGACCATTGCTACTGATACTAGTTGGACATCTCTGCCATATCTGGTTGAAGACTGTAGAGCTTGCAGTGAAGGAAAATATTCATATGAAATCCTATATATAAAATTGTAGAACAAATGTAGATATTAATGCAGAGCTTAAAGAATAGTGATTATTGTTGAAAGAGGAGGAATAAACTACTTCATATACATATGAAAGAAAATAACTAACTCGCTGGTGGCCGGTCTGCAGAAACTGGTGAAGTGTATGTAGAGATCTCTCGTTCTGTTTGTCGCAAAATTAATGTAAATATAGGAATTAATTCAAAATTGTTCGGAGAGAATATCCCAAATATCTCCCATATTCTGCAGATTGGTCTGGTGGGTCTGTCTTTTCTTAAGAAACCTGTTAAGGGCATTGTCTAGTGGTTTTGCTAGCTACCCAGTCTGCATAATGTGTCTCTTCTACCGCAGATTTTATTTTGAAAGCGTTACTCTCGGACTCTGCAGCAGATTCAGAATCTCCTGCAGAGATCTCCAATTTCTAAAATTCAGTCCAAAACTTCTGCATAGTCTTGGAAAAATGTTCCATATTCTGCAGTCTGGCTAGCTACCAATAATACTCGTCAGATTGAGCTGAGATTTTGTCCTAAGGTGTAAAATGCTCCTAATCTTTGAAGTGACTCATGTAAATTTTTCATTTTGGGACCACTCTCCCCCGTGGGGGGCCGAAAAACTGGTTTTCACCCCTCACGAAAAGTCTAGTCTTGGACTTCTCTAAAAAGATCTGAACATTAGAGCTAAATATTAGCTTCTATAAAATTTTCTGCTTAATATTCGTAAAATCGTCTAGAGCACTTTTTGAATTTTGATCTGGATATTTTATTTAATTTTTAAAAAAATTTCATTATTTTTTCATTTTTCAAATAAATAAATTGAGATAGAAATGCTAAAAGCTCTCTTGACAATCTTGGGAATTTCAAGCGAACGGATTAGCTTCTATAAATTTTTCTGTAGGACCAGCCTCGATAGTCTATGGACTTGGTGCAAGTACAATTTGAGTAAAAAAAAGTTAGATAGTGAAGTAAACGAAAAAAACTTGTCAGGTCGGGTTGCTTCGGGATGACCCATGGCTCCCCTTGACTATGGGAGGCTATTACATAACACAAAAACAAAGTCCTCCCCCCCCCCTCCTTTATTCACTCCCTTGACCCACTTCCAGTTGCCACAGCAAACTGAAATTTTCTGTAAGTTTTACTGTTTTCTAGCAAACTAAAGTAAAAAAATTAGTAAAATTTTGAAAAAAACACTATACAATCCCCCATAACTGAATATAGGATTAAAAACTTTTAGTACATGATTTTTGTCATTGTTCCCGACAATCAATTGACTTTTCTGTTTGAAACCTAAAACTACATTCAATGTCAAGTTTTACATCTCTCTATTCTGTCAGGTTTTTAGAGAATCTTCTGATGTTCCCACAGTTTAACAAAGTTATTACAAAGTTGAGTTTCTTTCTATTCACTTTTATTGAAAAAATTTGTAATTTAGTATTACTAATAACCTTTTCCTCCAACAGATTTTAATTTTGTAGCTACATAGCTTTCCTATTTCAAATAAAGTTTATAAAATATATTTTAAAAATGCCTAACAATCCCAAGAAAAATTTAAAAAAAGACCCAGCGGCTGGAAAGGATAATACTGTCCCAGCGGCTGGAAAGGATAATACTGTCCCAGCGGCTGGAAAGGATAATACTGTCCCAGCGGCTGGAAAGGATAATACTGTCCCAGCGGCTGGAAAGGATAATACTGTCCCAGCGGCTGGAAAGGATAATACTGTCCCAGCAGCTGGAAAGGATAATACTGTCCCAGCAGCTGTAAAGGATGAAATTTTATCAGCAGCTGAAAAGTATATTAAGCCAGTAAATATGGACGAGGATTCGGATGATGATTACGAGGATCTTTTCAAACATCATCCCCATTTGCCGGGATTTAAACAATACAAGATTGGAAAACGTGTAGACCACCATTCAGAAGGCGAGTTTCTATTGATTGAAATGTTCAAAAAGTAATTTTACTAGCTAATATAGAAAGGTTTTGAGTATTGATAATGTTGGGCTCTAGCATGCCTAACATAGGTACATAAATTGACTCGTAGATTCAAACTTTAAAAGTAAAATTTTCAGGAACTTTTTTAAAAATAATATCTATTACTGTATTGAATCTTTATTTTGCTTCTTACTTTTTTTGTATTCTGTTACATTCATTTGAGTAATTACATCCAGAATTTTGTGTATTCAAATTAACAATTTATTCATTCTCAGGTCCCAAAAGTCTACAGGCCTTCGTTCTGGCTGGCGGTGGTGGTTCACGCATGACTGCCCTAGTCCCACATGGTAGATACAAGCCTCTGCTCCCCATCTGTAACTTCCCTATGGTCTACTACCCATTGGCTAGACTGCAGGAGGCTGGATTTATAGGTCTGTTAGCATGACATTGTACAATTAGGGTAAATTATGAATTATCGGTCAGTTTCACATCTTCGGTCATATAAGAAAAAATGATATTATAATTGTTACTTTATTTTTAGTTGGTATTCATGATACCTGCAGGTATCATGAATACCAACTAAAATAGAAATTAGATAACAATTATAATGTAGTTTTTTCTTATGACCGAAGATGTGAAACTGACCGATAATTCATAATTTACCCTATGTAGCTATTTATTTATAATTTCCTTTTAGATTTAAAATGAAGTTATGGTTAATTTCACTGAGATTAGACTGTGTCTAATATTTAGGTGATTGGATTAGTTGTTACTGTTGTCTAATTAACCTTTTCTATCCTCAGCTGTTGTACTGCTCACTGCAAAGAGAATGGCAGCCGAAATGAGGAAATTCATAGACAGTTCAGATTTGACATTAAAAGTGCAGATTGTAGAATCTCCTGATGACCAGGACCTTGGTGCCGTGGATGCCATGCGCTTAGCTGCCAAGGAGATAAAGGTGAGAAATGTTTAGCAATTAGTTCTTTGTTAAGGGCCGTACACACACAGGGTTTTTTTAAGTCTTTCCACCAGACTTTTTGCTAAGCTCCTCCTTTTTCCACAAGAATATAAGAAAAAACTATATAAATCGTATAATTATACAATTTATAGTTTTTTCTTATATTCTCGTGGAAAAAGGAGGAGCTTAGCAAAAAGTCTTTTGAAAAGACTTAAAAAAAACCCTGCGTGTGTACGGCTCTTTAGAAAGTAACTATCAATTAATCACTGCCTATTATAGCTATTCATGTGATCTATCAGTAGCTCCCTAAAACGTAACATTGAACGTCATTTTTGTAGCCACTACCTAGATAGTTCTGTCGGTTTTCTACGTTTCTTTTTCACTTACATTAAAAGAAAAAACACACAGAGCATAAATAGCAATCTCCTAAAATAATTTTTTTTCCACCAGGATCACATTAGAGACATCGTGATAGTAAGCTGTGACGTAATCTCAGACGTCGATCTGTTGGATATGGTCCGTTATCACCGTATGAAGGACTGTAGTGTGACGATGCTAGTGACCCACTATGATATTGATGAAATCCCTTCACCCCCTGGGGCTAAGACCCCTGAATTTGGTGAGATTCTCTACCTTTTACTGAAAGAAAAAAAATTTGATGTCTGTCTCTTAGCAGTGGTCCTTGAAGTATTTTCTCATACACCCCTTGCTTTTCTCCATTAATTGTAGCTATTGCATTGAAGTAGATTGAAAAGCTACAAATTTAATATTTGGTTACTATGATGTGAGAAAATATACTTTAAGTATATTCTGCATGATATTAACAACAACCGAACTTATGGCATTTTAAACAGCCGTACCAGGCACCTCTATTGACATTCCCGGCCCCAAAGAGGTGCCGGGCTTCCTACGGCTCTAAAGGATTGAGTTTTTATAAACCTTTTAAAACTATATTTTTTTTCAAAATATAGATACAACTTATTGAGTAGCTATCTAATTTAATACTGGATTAGAGTAGCTAGCTAGTTAACCATGTTTAACTGTAGACACGTTAATTCTATTTTATATTACTGGTGGTTGACTATAGATAGCAATAGACCAGTAAAATTAAAGGCAGCGCCATTCTATCTCGTCTTATCA
Source organism: Caprella mutica (assembly GCA_947561585.1). Classification (NCBI taxonomy): domain Eukaryota; kingdom Metazoa; phylum Arthropoda; class Malacostraca; order Amphipoda; family Caprellidae; genus Caprella; species Caprella mutica. The sequence continues at coordinate 640,910 of CANNZV010000306.1, read as the reverse complement.
GCTAAATATTCCTGTGTTATTCGTATGGGGATAAAAATGAGATTCATTAATAACCGTTTTACTGACTTTTTACCTAATCTTGAGAGAATTTCAATTTAATATTTTGATGCCTAATAGATAACGGCCTTCATTGCTGTAGAGTCTATTAAAATTGGTTCTAAATATAGAAATTGTTATTTAAAACTTTTTTCGGTGGTGGTTTCGAGATGTGCAGTGTTTTGCTTCAGAGATGAGCAACAGCACCACACATCCATTCAAAATGACAAATTCTGTCACTGACGTGAGAACGACAGCAGAAAGCTCGTTAAATAACTATTTACTTCAAAACTAATTAAAATATATTTTACAGAAGAAATGCGGTTAGCTATTAATTATTCAAAATTCTAAAATTAGGCAATTCCTCAGCTATACAGATGGTAATGAACCTCATTTTTATCCCCGTACGAATAGCAAAGGAAGCAAAGTTGGAGGAGCGGTGGTGCCTTAACTTTCTAATGATTTGAACAAACTTTGATATAGTAGGTTTCATGTTGCCCTCGGAACCAAAAGCTTTTCAGAGTCATTCTCTGGTAATAAATTGTCATGACTGGGAAGGATAATATAAGTTTTAGTATTTAAATGTTGATAATTTAATTTCTACTTGGATCTTATTTCTGAATTTACTTTCACAGAACCAGATATTTTTATCGAGACCCCTGATCACGGAGCGGTAATGGTGGACTACCTCTCTAGTGGCGAATACGGTGAGGATATCTCAATGGACCCAGAAATTCAAGCTTCAGGTTCAACAGTGATGTGCACTGATAAGATTGATGCACACTTCTATATAATCAGGAAAAAACTCCTTAAAGAGTATATCCTTAGTCCTACGTAAGTATCATTACTGTAAATATTTCTCTATCCAATGTCTTGAATATCTGACCTATTAGGTGAATTCTTGAACAACCCAACCCATACTGATAAAACAATTTTCAGAGGGCCGTACACACGTAGGGTTTTTTCTAAGTCTTTCCATCAGACTTTTTGTTAAGCTCCTTTTTCCACAACTCACAAGAATATATTTATTTTAGTTGGTATCCATGATACCTGCAGGTATCAACAGTATCATGGATACCAACTAAAATAAATAATAATTATATAGTTTTTTTTTCTTATTCTTGTTGAAAAAGGAACTTAATAAGAAATCTGGTGGAAATACTTAAAAAACCGTACGTGTGTACGGCCCATTAAATAGCTACTCTTATTGTATAATAACCGTTTATCAAGATGATCATGAAAGTGGTTATCATGCTACAGGGTCTTTCACGGAAACTGTCATATAATAAATGGCTAATAGACTCACTTAATGACGACCAAATTTTAAATACTATGTCACGTTATAAAGGTAGAAAATACGATTTATGAACATCTAAAATTTAATTAATTTCAGTTATAAAAAATGTTGAAATCACGTCCATTACATTAAAGACAAAGTTCCACTCGTCGACTTATATTATAATTGGCTTTCTCGCGATTTCATCTTGTGTGTTGCTGCACAATGGCGCTCAAATTTTTCATATTTTCTGGATGTTGGTTCCTGATGTTTAGTATGCAGTGTAGATGTAGCTATAGCTAACTAGTTGTCTTGTACTACTGTGGAAATATTTGCTATAGTATAACTAACTATAGCTTTTGTTTTATTCTGATAAATTGAACTTTAATCCCAGACTCCAGTGAAACTTTTCCCAATATTTTTAATTACCCACCATTTTAAATGCTTTGGTAACTAACTATTCAGTGCCTTTTTTCACAGCTCTCCCTGTAAAAATATGAAGTCGTTCAAGAGTGAAGTCCTGCCCCACCTCATGCACCTTCAGTTTGATTTAAGTCTGAGGACACAAGGTAAACTCGTAGCTATTCAATTATTGAAGCTGTTCTCACTATAAAGAAACAGAATGATAGTAGTTAACACTTCTTTTTTACTTTTCTAACATTTGCATCTCTTAAATTATTTTCGGTAGATAGCTTCTTGGTTTTATTATTGTTGATGTAGCTAGACTGTTTAAATTTTTATTTGATGTACAGATACCTGGTGCTGATTCTATTACAATTTATTTATAAAATAAAATCACTCTAGCTAATTATAAATAACAGGTTAAACTGTTGTTACATTAAAGATAGAAAATTATCTTCAAATACTAATTTAGAAATCAAATGTTCAGTGTCAAAAACCTGATATATTGACTGCTTGGTAATTTTAGGATTTAGATAGAATCTGTCCACACCTCTCCACCAACTAACGGCTAACTGTTCCTCTTGCAGAGTACGTAGACGCGTGCCTCACCGTACCTCTACCATTCGTTCAGACCACTGTGTTGTTCGAGAGAACTGTGGACCATCCTACAGGAGATTTGGAGGACAGCTTTAACCAGTGTGTTGCCCTCGTCAGGTCCTACTACCATGAGGACATCTGTGTGCGCGCCAACACACCCATAAACTATTGGATGTGTAACAGGACTGTGAGAATAGACCTATTTACCTCTTTCCATTATTGATGAAAATTTTTAACTATTTTAACTATATTTTCAAACTTTAAATGCTAATCGTTCATCTCTATTTGTAAGCTAGCTATCTATTCTTAAAAGAATAAAACCCATATGCTAATTTTAAAATTATAAATTCTAGAAAGATTTGTTTGTTAAAAGTTAGATTATTAAAATTCTTGTAAATATATGCTTATTAAATTAATCAATCTGATAGATATTCTTTCTTAACTCTAATTAGTAGAATCTATAATTTAGATAGGATATAACTGTGTGTGATGCATAGGTCCACATACTAAATACTCTTTATTATAACTGACACTTCTCTCTACTTCAGTTAACAGAGTTCTTCCCCAAAATAATTCCCAGTGCTCGGGTTCGCTTGAACAGCACTCAGAAGTGCGCTGAAGTGGGCAATGGAGTCAAGGTTCGTGTTCGTTATCAAGTAAGGCAAGATTCGAATTATTGGTCCGGTTTTCATCTTCGGTTATACTAGAAAAATAAAATAAAACCAATGTATTAACTAACATTCATCGGTTTTTCTTGTATGACCGAAGATGTGAAACCGAACGATAATTCGTAACTTACCCTAATAAGTTAATTAAAAAATCTCGTTCGTTAAGTTACAGATTTAATTAAATGCACGATGTAGTTTTTCTGCATCCATGAGCACTGTTGTAGAATAGTGGCATATAATTTGAATCGTAGAAACTACTTTACTACCAAACCACTTCTTTTAAATTCTTCTTTCCGAAAGTGGGCATAAATGTACCTTTTTCATGTGAACTAACTTCCAACTTTTTAATTATCTTAAATAATCATTAATTATACATTTTTAAAGAGGTCTAACAATTTCCATGTTTTAGGTTAAAGGTCGGAATTTATTCGGAGAAGGTACCAGCATTGGAGAGGGTACTACAATCACAGACTCTATGGTTGGGCCCAATGTGAAGATAGGCAAGAACTGCTCCATTGAGGCCTGTCTTCTCTACGGCAACATACAAATTGCTGATGAGTAAGTGGCTGTTATGAGACCTTTCTTTTATTACTATGCACTAGATTATGTCACTTGCTTGCTATTTATCTTTTTGCATATTTATCTAATCTAAATTAAATTCACTCAAAATGACAGTACAAGTCAGAATATTTATTCTCCCCATGAAACTTGCCAAAAATTTATTCAAAGTCGAACGTATGATTATTTTAACTTTTGTGTAATTTAACTTTTCATAAATGTATCTAAATTAGTTCCTCTTATCTCTTGTAACTGCACTTACTGTAGCAATTTCCATTTCATTCTTTGCAACTATTAATAGCCTATGTTAATATTTTTCACAGGACTAACTTGAGTCAGTCGATGATTTGCTGCACCATTGACAAGCCGCACTGCACAGTCACTAATTCCATTGTAGCCAACTCATCCACACTTCTCTCTAACTGTGAGTAGAACATAGTGTCGTTGAATAGTTTTTAGTTATGCCTGAAACACTAGGGGGTCGCTGTGGCTGTTGTCGAATATCTCTAATAAGATTGTAAATTTAACTTTCACCTATGTAATTTAAATGGCCACCATACAATATTAGGGTCTATTTTTTTTACTGGTTGTCACTTAATTTAATTGCTATAATTCTAAATACTAGTACCACCTTTCTTTTTCTTCGTGTATGTCTTTTATTTAAATTTCTTAAATTAAATGGATTTTTTCTGCCATAGCTACCATAGTGGACGAGACGCTGATCGAGACGGAGATGTTCTCAGCCTGATCACCAGCCTAGCCACCCTGGACTCAATTTTCCTCTTCCTCATACTTTGTTGTATGCTATGGTTTGCCATCATTATAATAAAACAATAAATATACTCTCTATTTTACTCATCCTACTCGTCATATTTGATTATCAAATTTAGTCAGTTGAACACTAGTTATATCAACAGTCGTTGACTTAAGTAATCGTGACTGTTACGTTTATAACAATTTCTTAGAATACTACCTAGAGTGAGTAACATGGTTTGTGAGCTGCATTGATTGGAACACTGTAGCTTTTCTACATGCGTTGATAGGGGAAACTACAATTGCTTTTAAAGATTTTGATATAATTTATAAATTTGAATAGTTGATGATTGATGAAAATTTATTTAAACTCTTAAGTTAATTAAATATAAGTTATTCAATTTATTTGTAACTTATTTGCATTGATGCTACTTCTAGTTTTAGAGGATATCGCAAGGGTTATGCTCTTCAACTAAGAGGTCCTAGTTTTGAGTGAGGTAGGCTCGTAGGCTTCATTTATATCGCATCTTCCATCCGCGAGTGCAGCAACCGGTGCTTGTCCTTTTCGTCACATTCCTTAGTAAGTAACTGCAATCACGGAGTAGCTTCTATGCATTCAAGAGCATCGTCACAGACCGATCGGTGACTTCATGCATTGTCTTTTTCATTTCTGACTGCTTCTTTCAGTCCCTTGTACTTAATTTCCTTTTGACGTATATGATGTGGCCGAAGTATACGTTAAAATACTAAAATTACAAATTCCTTAGATTTTAAATCCTGGAATACGTTTTTAACGTAAATTTATATCTAGCTTTCTTGAGTTTCTCCGTATCGATGAAGTGATATGAAAATTTACAGTTAATGTTCTATTTTAACTTTGTTTGACCTAATGAGATCAATTTACCAATTGGTAACTCTATCTCTACGTGAAGTGAATGGTAATTTAGACATGGTAAAAATTGTGATGGTTTTAATTATGCGGTGCATTTTACCATTTATCAACTGTGCTATGATGAATATTGGAAATGTTCAAGTAAAACTTAGTTACAAATTTAGTATAATAAATTACTCTAGTAATAATCAGGGAATTACCTTTCACATGAATTCAAAGTTTAATTGTGTTGATATCTTAAATTTTTTATTAAAAATTTGTGGCTATTTACATAGTCATGCATAATGGGACAGGTATCAATCACTTCATGTAGGTCTAGGTATTCAGTATTAATAAGTAATTTTGTTGCAGTGTAACAATCTACCTTTTATATAGTTTGTTCCATAATCTCGTCATGTTTTGCATCACAGTTTATTGCAAGACCATTCTTGCTTTTTATTACCTACATTATTGACTAAAAGTTTTAAACCTAATGGCTTAGATTTGCTACTGACTACCGTACCGAAATTGATACAGACCACTAGGCACTAGTATCTGTGTATAGAGTAGCATGATTGTGTCGCAATATTGACTAGTATCGTATATCGACTAGTATTGTATATTGACTAGTATCGTATATCGACTAGTATTGTATATTGACTAGTATCGTATATCGACTAGTATTGTATATTGACTAGTATCTGTATATCGACTAGTATTGTATATTGACTAGTATCTGTATATTGACTAGTATCGATACCAGTTCTTCAATGATAAGAAGTAAGTAGCGATAATTGACATAATTATAGTGTAGATAAGATCTGGATGTCCTACAGCCTATATTGGTAGTGACTGGTTAGTGGTAGTCTGGTAGGTACTAACAACTGTTAGTGATGGTTTGGAAGTGGTGAGAGGAGGAGGGGTTAGAAGTGGTGAGAGAAGGAGAGGTTAGAAGTGGTGAGAGAAGGAGAGGTTAGAAGTGGTGAGAGAAGGAAAGATTAGAAGTGGTGAGAGGAGGGATTAGAACTGGAGAGAGAAGTGGAGGAATTACTCATAATTTATTTTTTAGTGATCGGTGAACATCATTTTATTGTAAATAAAAAAAATCACTTTTTTTCCACGAAATCTTGGTAATGAACTATATTGTTATGATAATTCATTCTTCTTGATTAGAAATATATAAATGTAGCTATGCTTTACTGTAAACATAAATTCTTTCTTTACTATAATTTAATAATTTTGATCAATTGGTAGAAGTATAAATTTTAAGGTTTATATCTGTTAAAATTAATAAGCTTCCCTAAACGTTTTTTTGTATAGTTGATGTATAGTATTTTAGTTAATAACTAAGTGTGTAAGTTACTGAAAGTGACTATCAATTAAATATACAATGGGAAAATCGTCGTTATTGACTGCAGCCATGTTGGAAAAGGTAATTAGCTATTATTATAGTGTCTACTTTAATCAAGTATAAAAGTTTGTCAATATCCATTGAAAAGATCCATCATAAAATAATCATAATTGAACTGTGCAATGTGCATGCATGAATTTTACTCTTACCTGAGGATCGGTAAATTAATAATGTGAACAAATAATTTATGTCAATTATGTTTCACTGTTACAACTTTAGATTATCAAATTAGAGGTCTCTAAAATTTCTATTGTCGATCCCCCTCTCAGTCTTTGGACTACCTTCTAGGTAACCCTTTTATTATTCTATTGTAGCTTTTATGTTTTTGTTTAGTTTGGCATATCCTTTTATTCAGATTTCTTTTCTATCTTTACCTTTCTTCTTTCTGCCTTGCTACATTAATTGATAAGCAGACTGACTGTGTAGGTCTCTTATCCATGGGTAAGCAGACTGACTGTGTAGGTTGTTGTTGTTGTTTGACCTCCCCAACATCCTCGCCGGGACGGAGGGGCGGCCAGGGGCGCCCCGGGTTTCAGCCACCCGAGGCACTGTGTGGGAGTGTGTGGGCCTAAGGGAAACCCGCATCACTCAGGAAGTTAATAACTGCCTGAGGGTGGGTCCAAAGGTGCTCCAGTGAGTGAATGTTGTGTGTAGTCCTGTGTTGGTGTAGTGACGGACATTGTGTGAGAATGTGCCTTATCCATGGGTAAGCAGACTGACTGTGTAGGTAGGTCTCTTATCCATGGGTAAGCAGACTGACTGTGTAGGTCTCTTATCCATGGGTAAGCAGACTGACCGTGTAGGTCTCTTATCCATGGGTAAGCAGACTGACCGTGTAGGTCTCTTATCCATGGATAAGCAGACTGACCGTGTAGGTCTTTTATCCATGGATAAGCAGACTGACCGTGTAGGTCTCTTATTCATGTGTAAGCAGACTGACTGTGTAGGTCTCTTATCCATGGATGAGCAGACTGACTGTGTAGGTCTCTTATCCATGGGTAAGCAGACTGACTGTGTAGGTCTCTTATCCATGGGTAAGCAGACTAACTGTATTGGTCTCTTATCCATGGATAAGCAGACTGACTGTGTAGGTCTCTTATCCATGGATAAGCAGACTGACGCTAGAGTTATGCTCTTCAACTATGAGGTCTTAGATTTTGCGTTAGGTAAGCTCGTAAGAATCATTTACTATCACCTCGTCATTTTACTCTTCCATCCGTGAATGCAGTCACAAGTGCTTGTGTCCATTGTAAGTGACTGCATTCACGGATGCTGTCGCTTAGCAAGTAATGGATGTATCCTCTGCACCCATGAGCATTATCACAGACTGGTGGTGTGTAATTAAATTGGTGGCCAGAAATTTCAATCTGAACATTACGGTCTCAGAATGATAAATGGCCTCTCAATATAAATGTCCGTTGTGTAGTTTATTGTATCTGCTAGTTTGTTGCACTGCACGACTGTTTAATGAACTGGCAGTGCGGTTCGGGGGGCGGCATGCCCCCCGATACATCTAACTGATAAGTTTTATTTAAAGCTCAAACCGAAAATTTAGAGACCGAATTTTCCTAGAACCATTTTATTTATGTTGCCGCTTTCCTTTCTGACTGCTATACTTATTCATTTAATTTATTATTCATTCATTTAACTTATTACTTATTCATTTAACTTATTACTTATTCATTCAACTTATTACTTATTCATTTAACTTATTACTTAATCATTTAACTAATTACTGATTCATTTAACTTATTACTACACTAGTATTCATTTTTCTAATGGTCTTTGGCGTTATAATGGGTAATTCTTTCCAGTACCACAAAGATGGCTACATTCTGGTACCTAATTTTCTCACGCCCCACGAGGTGGAGGACATGAAGTCCTCCTGCAGGAAACTGGTGGATGAGATGAACCTCAGTGACCATTGTCCCGAGGTGTTCACAACTGATGTCAACAAACAGGTGATGTCCTTGCAATAATTATTGATTGAAAACTATTTTAAAAAGAGCTAATGATAAATGCTTCTAAACTGATATCAAATGAATTAGCTTTTCATACAAGTAACAGTAGGAGTTAAATTCTAATATTAATTTATTTGTTAAAGGTCCTCTCCATGCTCCGGTAAAAAAATGAGTTTATTGCATAATATTATAGAACTAAGGTCTACGATCATTATTCCGCAAACCGCATACAATTTGGTTCAGTATATATTTTATTATTTGCTTTTTAAATTTTTTAATACTATGTGAGCAACAATTGAGCGAATCTCCAACCTGACGCTGAGAAAGAAGATTGTACACTCTTTGTTTTGATTTCAAATTCAGATTTTTAAACAATGGGTTTTTGGCCTTCGTTTAAGATATTAATTGTTTCCTAAAGTATATAAACAATTCTATAATAAGTTTATCTAAATTTAAAAATTTAAACGAATAATATATAGATTTATTGAACCAAATACTTAGTTGGCAATCAAAACAAATGGTGTACATTCTTCTTCTTCAGACTGAAAATTAGAAAGTCGGAAGTAAAGTAGGTTTTGTAGAGTTTTGATTATAAAAATCTTTAAACGCATATAAAATTAAAAATATGCTATCAAATTTTATGGGGTTTCCAGTAAAATGATAAGAAACATTAGCCTCGTTGATTTAAGCAATAAAAATATTTGCTTGGAGGGGACCTTTAATATATTATTACATCCTGTCACGCATATTTTGTTTCTGTGTTTAAGATCTTGTTATCAAATTATTAATTAAGGAAAGATAATCGGGTAATTTTAGAACTTATAATTAAATTAGGGTAAGTTACGAGTTATCTAACAGTTTCACATTTTCGATCATATAAAAAACGAGATAAATGTTACATTATACTTTTTTCCTGTATCATCGATAATGTAGAACTGTGCGATAAATCAGACCTTTACCTAATTTATAATAGAACTAGAACGGGCAATTGTAGAGGGCATACTTTCGGCGCCGCTTCTATCGATTTTTACGTGCCCTTCACCTTTGATCCGATAGCTTCCAAAATCTAATGAAATGGTTACAGAATAATGATCAAATAAATAAATATTTTACAAATAAATAAATATTGCCGCTCTAAACATAACTTTCACCAATTTTGCGAAGGTTACTAATAGGCACCCATGCAAAATGCACGGCAATGTTACTTCGGCAAGTAACCGCACGATAGGTAGATATAACAATATATCATTTATTGCATCCACTTTAAAATTTTATTACTCCATTCATTAGATGATAGGTTTGTGGTTAATAATACTGCAAACCATTTCATATCCGGTTATCTATAACACTTCATAAATAATTTCCTTGTCTATATTTGTCTGTCTATACTCTATGCCCTCTCACGCTTTAAGAGGATCGATAATCTTCATATTTTTTTATTTATAATTTGAGAGTTCTGAAATTTGGTTTAACTGTAGAACAGGCCAAAAAACAAAGGCTTTTGTTTGTGATAAAATTAAGGTAAAGCCAATAGAAATCTATTTTTTTAGGGGTAACTTCAACGATTTATATCAGCTACACATTTTCACTTACAGAAACGAAACAGGATTCATTTGTAAGAAAAGTTGTTTCACGATATAACATTGAGATCTGAAACTGAAAGTCTATTTTTGAGGTTATATTTGAAGTAATTTTTTGAGGAAACTCAATGCTCCCAATGTAGAGCGTCAATAAATGGAAAACGTATGTGTTCAGGAGAAACTGAAACATCTCTACCATCAGGTAACTTCCTTCTAGAACATTGGTACTTAAAGTGGGTGCGCGGCACCCCTTTGGTGCCTGGAATGTTTATAGGGGGTGCCCAGTATGGCTATTTTATATGTTATTATAAATTCGGTTCTCACTGTTAATATCATGCATTATATACATGAAGTACATTTGCCATTTTCTAGCATCATAGTAATCAAATATATTATAATTGTATCTTTTCAATCTATTTCAATGCAATACAATTAATGCTCGGGGGTGCCTAAGAAAAAGAAGGGGTGTGCTTGAAAAATACTTCAAGAGCCACTGTAATCTAGAAGAATGAGTCACTTATCTCCCTCAAATCTAAAAAAAATCGAATTATTTTTCTTTTGCATAAAATGATGTCTTATATTCCAGTCTCCCGGATAAAGTGTTAAAAAATTAGAGCTGACAACAATGTAGAAGTGCTTCATAAACAGATGGACAATATTGTAAATTATTGTTATTATTACCCTTTTGACAGGTCTTTCAAAAGACCTGTCGGCACAGGTATCGAGGGTTTCTTTGTATCTCACATCAAAGTATGATTTGTTAACTATATTCATAAAAAAAGAGGACACAACACCCAAACAAGAGTCTCCACTCTATTTTATGAAACCAAAATTATTTCAGTAGGACAATTTTTCCCAAAAAATTTCAGTAAAATGGCTTTCCTGAAAAGTACATTTTTTCGAAAAAATCAATGTTTTCGAAAAAATAATTAGAAAAAACCCTCGTACAACTTTTCTTAGACGAAATAGAAAAAATATCTCTGTAAATTTGCAGACAACTAAATTCTGAACAAGATTAAACCAATTTCTTGTATCTAGCTCGAAAATTGTATGAGATGATGCCTTTTGAATGTACCCCTCTAATTGTTTTTTTTATGGGGGGGGGGGGGGTGTTGAAGAGGGTAAAGACGAAAAAAATCTTAAAAAAAACTCGATTTGAATAGTTGCATCAAACCCTGAAAAATTTGAACATTAAATAATGAAGTTTTTTTTACTTTAGGGAGACGGTCCACTTAACAGAGAGTCAGCGACATATCCCCCCAGTAGAAAAGTCAGTCACTGATTTCTTAGATTGCAGGGAATGTTTTATTTATTCCACACCTGGAAGGGTGGATGCGTTTCTAGCCGCCCCTCCACCTATCATTCCACTGTGTACGCGCTGCAAACAACCCATAGCTGTAATATTGACACAGTGTATTCTACACACCTGTAGGTGTGTTTTCGGCGAATAATTTTTTTGAACATTTTTGGATTTTCTGAATTGTATCGATCACCTTGAACTCGGCCATTCCTATTGTTGGTAGTTACTTGATATAAGTTAAGTTACGAATTATCAACTCGTCTTATTTTACATCTAAAGATATCATTAATTGTATGTGGTCATAAACATCTTATCTTTCAATTACATTTCATATTAATTAGGTACTGATAAAGAGTAATTTTCCTTCGCTTGACTTCATCAATTTGTGTTAAATGTTGTCGTGTACATCATAAATAATTGTAAATTACGAATCCTTTTCTCACCACAGAGTCGCAGTGAATATTTCCTAAACAGCGGAGACAACATTTCTTATTTCTTTGAGCAAGATGCATTGGACGAGAAAGGAAACTTGAAGGTAAGATGGCTATTCTATTTGAAATACAGGATTTTTTCAGTATACTAATTTTTTCATTGAATAATGATAGTAAATTATCGCGCTGTGTGATGATAGTGCATCATCACAGTTACTTTTCTCTGATAGTACATCATCACAGTTACTTTTCTCTGATAGTACATCAGCACAGTTACTTTCCTCTGATAGTGCATCATCACAGTTACTTTTCTCTGATAGTGCATCGTCACAGTTACTTTTCTCTGATAGTACATCATCACAGTTACTTTTCTCTGATAGTGCATCTTCACAGTTACTTTTCTCTGATAGTACATCATCACAGTTACTTTTCTCTGATAGTGCATCTTCACAGTTACTTTTCTCTGATAGTGCATCATCACAGTTACTTTTCTCTGATAGTACATCATCACAGTTACTTTTCTCTGATAGTGCATCTTCACAGTTACTTTTCTCTGATAGTGCATCATCACAGTTACTTTTCTCTGATAGTACATCATCACAGTTACTTTTCTCTGATAGTGCATCTTCACAGTTACTTTTCTCTGATAGTACATCATCACAGTTACTTTTCTCTGATAGTGCATCTTCACAGTTACTTTTCTCTGATAGTACATCATCACAGTTACTTTTCTCTGATAGTGCATCTTCACAGTTACTTTTCTCTGATAGTACATCAGCACAGTTACTTTCCTCTGATAGTGCATCATCACAGTTACTTTTCTCTGATAGTGCATCGTCACAGTTACTTTTCTCTGATAGTACATCATCACAGTTACTTTTCTCTGATAGTGCATCATCACAGTTACTTTTCTCTGATAGTGCATCGTCACAGTTACTTTTCTCTGATAGTACATCATCACAGTTACTTTTCTCTGATAGTGCATCTTCACAGTTACTTTTCTCTGATAGTACATCATCACAGTTACTTTTCTCTGATAGTGCATCTTCACAGTTACTTTTCTCTGATAGTGCATCATCACAGTTACTTTTCTCTGATAGTGCATCTTCACAGTTACTTTTCTCTGATAGTGCATCATCACAGTTACTTTTCTCTGATAGTACATCATCACAGTTACTTTTCTCTGATAGTGCATCTTCACAGTTACTTTTCTCTGATAGTACATCATCACAGTTACTTTTCTCTGATAGTACATCATCACAGTTACTTTTCTCTGATAGTGCATCTTCACAGTTACTTTTCTCTGATAGTACATCATCACAGTTATTCTTTTCACTAGTAGCTAGTACCTACTTATATTTCCATTTCCAAAATATCGCTAATGTTCAATCATTACTAACTTTCTATTTATCACCATTATCTTTTATCTTTAGGTTCCGAAACATTTGAGTCTGAACAAAATAGGCCACGCCCTCCACTGGTTGGTGCCAGAGTTCAGACGAGTTTCTTTCAGTGACAGAGTGAAAGATGTCGCCAGGCAGCTGTCCTTCGTGTCACCAGCCATCGTACAGTCAATGTACATCTTCAAACAGCCTGGCTATGGTGGTGAAGGTAAAGAATTTAATTTAGCAAGTAATTTATTGTCTGCTTCGGAACCAAATGTCATATCGCTGTGACGTTAAAAGGAAATTATATACAAGGGACTTGAAGTGTCTTCATGAACAAAGTCACCTACCTTCAGTTGATGGCAGCTCATGGATGCAGAAAAGCTACTTCGTAAATGAAACTTAAGTTATTAAACTGTACTTATCGCCTTAACAAATTGTGAATATTTTCAATGACTTAACACGTTCTCCGCGTATTGACCCACCGGTGGGTCAAGCATGGTTTCTCCAATATCGCGTATTGACCCACCGGTGGGTCAATACGCATTTTTAACATGCAAATAATAAATAGTTGCGTATAATGATTCATCAATGAATCAGCATTGAATTATTCATTGAATTATAAATCTAGAACCGTATATTACCAAAGAAAACACTGCAAAGTTTCCAACACTATGTATCACACAGCACTATTTAAATTAACCAGAAAATTCATCCGCTGAGACGTCATACTTGTGTTATTGAGATACGTGGGGAAACTAGTAATTATCTTTTATTCTCAATATACTAAAATCTAAGAAATATATTTTTTGTCCTTTAGCATGCTCCATATACCATCATTATATTATCATATTTTTTCATACCTAACTAGTGAAGATTGTAGAGTGGCTAGGTAGGGTTTAACTGAATGACCAAGGTCAACTACTCATTTTTTCCATTTCCTTTTTCTTTTCATATTCTATTTTTGTTTCCGTAAGTTTAATCATATCAACAAGAATCCCAGTAACTGTTGGTCGACCTACATACAAATGCATCAATGAAATTTTTCTTGAAGATATCATGGTAAAAATAGTAGCGAAATTATGGTCAATTCTTTAGTTAGGTAACTGAAACTAATTTTTTTTAAAAAGGCCCCCTGCCAGAAGAAGCAAACCTTCTTTAAATAATTTAAAAAATGCAATTATCTTTATTAAGACAATGAACATCAAAAAATAAAAGATAAGCTTCTCTGCTCTACGACCATGGCTCCGACCATCGCCAATGGTAGTGGCCTCCAACCGACTGTGAGGTGCCTATAGCAGGTCACAGGGCAACACCCAAACTGCGGTCATCATACTTCTCCTTGACTGACGTCAGGATACTGAAAGCATTGCCCCTCTGAACTGCCAAACCAACTCTCTGCTCTAACCAAAAGGTCTCTCTCACATCATCAGTGACGTCGGTAATGCGACGGCCGATTTCAGTAAGGAGTGCGCCTATCGTTTCACCATAGCTACCTGTCGTTTCCACCGCTATGGGTTCGAACCGATATCGAATGCCAAGAGCCGCATATTTGCGTCGCTTCCTCCCCTCCGCCTCCTTGGCTGCACTACCAGGTGACAATGCCGAGTCGATCAAGTGAGACGCCGCGTAAGTGTCTACACATGTTGCATCCCAACAAAGACACCTCCCATCTGTAAAAGGGAAGACTGAGATACCATCAGTCCGCTTACCATCACCCCTATCAACCCCCAGAGGCTCAAGCACTGAAGGGATACCAGCCGAAATCAAAGCTCTCCTAATAACATCATTCAGGGCTGCATGTCTCGGATGGCGTCCAGCACTGTAGCGACATGATAGACCGTGAAGTCCCCTTGAATCCACCCTCTAGCCGCATCGGCATTTGTGTGGCTCACAGATGTCCGCACCAACACGCAGCGCAATCGCAACCCGAAAAGACTCTGCGTCGAGTAGCGTTCCAAGTGTAGGAACTGGAAGCGCATGTAACCAAAGTCTGCTCTCTCTACATGCAGATGCCAGCAAACGTGCCCTAGACAATTGATCAGCCTCCTCGAGCAGTCTGGCCACAGTGGCTACCGACTTAGGGTCATCCCATGACCTCTGCCGACCCTCATTAGCTCCCTCAGCTAAGGCTAAACCCTCACTTTGCCATTTCTCCATTGCTGCTCCAAGCTCCAACTAATTTATTGAAAGCAAAATGCTATAAAACATTACTATAAAACATTTCGCTGACGTGGTTCTGCAATTTGTGTATTTGAAAGAAACATTTTTTTATCTACAGCAGACGCACCTTAAATATTAAATTCATAAACTATTGCATCTTAGTGTTTTGGAACCTTACCTGAATTATATTTTCTAACTCACTAGTAATTTTACTTTTCCATTACAGTCACCCCCCACAAGGACTGTACCTTCCTCCACACCCACCCAAAAAGTTGTGTGGGTCTGTGGTTTGCTCTG
Organism: Caprella mutica; assembly: GCA_947561585.1. Classification (NCBI taxonomy): domain Eukaryota; kingdom Metazoa; phylum Arthropoda; class Malacostraca; order Amphipoda; family Caprellidae; genus Caprella; species Caprella mutica. The sequence goes on along the minus strand of CANNZV010000306.1, from coordinate 625,221 downwards.
GAGGACGCTACCACAGAAAATGGCTGCCTGTGGTTCAGTCCTGGCAGTCATCATCAGAACACGGAGAGGAGGTGACTGAGTCTTGGGAAAAGGGGTGCTTTTTGCCTCTCGGAAAGTTTTGTATTGACTCATGGAAAATTGATGGTTTTGGCCTAATGCAAAAAATAAAATATTGATAGTTTGTTTCTCGGAAAATTGATAGTTTTTGCCTATCGCTAAATTTATAGTTTTTTCTCATGGAAGAAAGAAATTGATAAATTTTGCCCTTCGGAAAATTGTTAGTTTGCCTCTTGGAAAAATTAATAGTTTTTGTCGCTCGGAAAATTGACTTCATTATAAATTGTGAAATTTTACTCCAAATGTTACTGATAGGACGAATTGATGAGCCGTTAGGTTGAATACCAATGTTGTTACACATAATTTATACTTTCACATTTCAATTTGTCCTATTTAGTTTTATCTTTAGAATTTTATCAATACTAGTGACGCTTTACACTGGAAACAAAATAAAGTAATAATGCTGTCGATATTGCGTAGAACAAAAAGCCATGCCCTGACTTTTCAGCGCTACTTTTCGCATTTCAGGTTCGTGCGACAGGTGGATGAGGAAGGTAAACTGTCTACAGGATTCACAGGACCTGTTGACGCAGATGATGGGGAGTACATTCCCGTACCTGTTCCTAAAGGTTAGTTTGTTCCCCAGAGTAATTGTCTTAAAAGGGTCGTAAACACGTAGGGTTTTTTAAAGTCTTTCCACCAGACTATTTACTAAGCTCCTCCTACTTTTTCCACAAGATTTTTTAATTTTATAAGAAAAATGATTTAATTATCATTTATTTTAGTTGGTACCTGAAAGGGTATCATGGGTACTAACTAAAATAAATAATAATTATATTGTTTTTTCTTATAAAATTCAAAAACCTAGTAGAAAAAGTAGGAGGAGCTTAGAAAAAAGTCTGGTGGAAAGACTTAAAAAACCCTGCGTGCGTACGGCCCTTGAGTTAGAAGACTTGTAGAGTAATTTTCCTATAAACTATATGACTCGTAACCTAACCTCCCTCCCCCAAGGCTCCCTCGTTATCCTCAATGGGAGTGTCAATCACAAGAGTGCCCGTAACACCTCCTCCAGCAGCCGCCACATCTATACCTTCCACCTCATAGAGCGGCACCAGACAAAATGGGATGAACTGAACTGGCTACAACCTACTGAGAAAATGCCATTCACTGGCCTCTACGAAAACTGAAGTGATAGTTACAGGAGAGACTGACTACCTTTCTGTGGTCATGATACTATTCAATACTCTTACACCATGTAACTATTCAATACTCTTACAACATGTAACTATTCAATACTCTTACACCATGTAACTATTCAATACTCTTACAACATGTAACTATTCAATACTCTTACAACATGTAACTATTCAATACTCTTACACCATGTAACTATTCAATACTCTTACAACATGTAACTATTCAATACTCTTACAACATGTAACTATTCAATACTCTTACAACATGTAACTATTCAATACTCTTACACCATGTAACTATTCAATACTCTTACACCATGTAACTATTCAATACTCTTACAACATGTAACTATTCAATACTCTTACAACATGTAACTATTCAATACTCTTACACCATGTAACTATTCAATACTCTTACACCATGTAACTATTCAATACTCTTACACCATGTAACTATTCAATACTCTTACAACATGTAACTATTCAATACTCTTACAACATGAAACCATTCAATACTCTTACAACATGTAACTATTCAATACTCTTACAACATGAAACCATTCAATACTCTTACAACATGTAACTATTCAATACTCTTACAACATGTAACTATTCAATACTCTTACAACATGTAACTATTCAATACTCTTACACCATGTAACTATTCAATACTCTTACACCATGTAACTATTCAATACTCTTACAACATGTAACTATTCAATACTCTTACAACATGTAACTATTCAATACTCTTACACCATGTAACTATTCAATACTCTTACACCATGTAACTATTCAATACTCTTACACCATGTAACTATTCAATACTCTTACAACATGTAACTATTCAATACTCTTACAACATGAAACCATTCAATACTCTTACAACATGTAACTATTCAATACTCTTACAACATGAAACCATTCAATACTCTTACAACATGTAACTATTCAATACTCTTACAACATGTAACTATTCAATACTCTTACAACATGTAACTATTCAATACTCTTACAACATGTAACTATTCAATACTCTTACAACATGTAACTATTCAATACTCTTACAACATGTAACTATTCAATACTCTTACAACATGAAACCATTCAATACTCTTACAACATGTAACTATTCAATACTCTTACAACATGTAACTATTCAATACTCTTACAACATGTAACTATTCAATACTCTTACAACATGTAACTATTCAATACTCTTACAACATGTAACTATTCAATACTCTTACAACATGTAACTATTCAATACTCTTACAACATGTAACTATTCAATACTCTTACAACATGTAACTATTCAATACTCTTACAACATGTAACTATTCAATACTCTTACAACATGTAACTATTCAATACTCTTACAACATGTAACTATTCAATACTCTTACAACATGTAACTATTCAATACTCTTACAACATGTAACTATTCAATACTCTTACAACATGTAACTATTCAATACTCTTACAACATGTAACTATTCAATACTCTTACATGTAACTATTCAATACTCTTACAACATGTAACTATTCAATACTCTTACAACATGTAACTATTCAATACTCTTACAACATGTAACTATTCAATACTCTTACAACATGTAACTATTCAATACTCTTACAACATGTAACTATTCAATACTCTTACAACATGAAACCATTCAATACTCTTACAACATGTAACTATTCAATACTCTTACAACATGTAACTATTCAATACTCTTACAACATGTAACTATTCAATACTCTTACAACATGTAACTATTCAATACTCTTACAACATGTAACTATTCAATACTCTTACAACATGTAACTATTCAATACTCTTACAACATGTAACTATTCAATACTCTTACAACATGTAACTATTCAATACTCTTACAACATGTAACTATTCAATACTCTTACAACATGTAACTATTCAATACTCTTACAACATGTAACTATTCAATACTCTTACAACATGTAACTATTCAATACTCTTACAACATGTAACTATTCAATACTCTTACAACATGTAACTATTCAATACTCTTACAACATGTAACTATTCAATACTCTTACATGTAACTATTCAATACTCTTACAACATGTAACTATTCAATACTCTTACAACATGTAACTATTCAATACTCTTACAACATGTAACTATTCAATACTCTTACAATCAATCAAAGTTTCTAGAAAATTAATGTACTGGGTAACCACTTACCTAATCACTTACCTTTTAGTACATAAGGTAAGTAAACCCCTCGCATTTTAATATTACGATAAACTAAAGTTATTTAGGATAAGTTTCTGATAGCGACTATTGATCAATTGTAAGAGGTTTAGACTAAGGCAACACTGTTATTTATTGTATGATAAATAACAGATTTTAAGTCAACCTTTTGTGAAATTCTCTTTACATTGAAAAGATGAATGAACTTAAAGCTAAGCAAATTTTTATTACCTTCACAGATGGTGAAGGTGAGGTTTCATTTTTTATTACTTTAATCAACGAGGCTAATGATTTTTTCTATCATTTTGCTTCAAACTAAATGAAATTTGATAGCATATATTTAATTTTATAAGTTTTTAGAGATTTTTATGATCAGAAATCTAAAATACCCGTTTTACTTCAGACTTGCTAATTTTCAGTCCGTAGAAAAAGAATGTACACCATTTGTTTTTTATGTCAACTAGGTAGGTATAATAAATATTACGATAAATGTGTAGAAAATTATTAACTTTTATAAACCAGAAAATAATTTAAATCTTAAAACCTAGTCAAACATATATTGTTTATAAAATTCAAATTGGAAATCATAAAGAGTGTACAATCTTTTTCTTCTGTGTCAGGTTAGTGTTTCGTATATTTGTTGCACGCAGAGTTTGAAAAACTTAAAAAACATAAAAATAAATACTGATCTGAATTTTGCAGATTACCGAGTTTATTACATAATATCATAGAATCAGTAGAGACATTTATAATTTTCTGTAGTTGTTGTAGACACACATTTTTTCGTTACTATGAACACCAGGTAATTGAGTTGTTAAAAAACTTTACCTCTTAAAAATCTTCATGAAATAAATGGTAAACCAGTCTTTAACACCTAATGTAATCACTTCTAAATAAATTGCAAAATAGTAAATAAGAGTAGTTATTGTCCACAATCTTTCAGTGCCTCGATAGTATAGTTTTACAAGAACATACCTAATGTAAACCAATAAATAATTTATAGGTTTATATACAAATAGTAAATTTATATAAACCAACCAACGATAGGAAGGGGTAATAAAATAATCTCTTCATATAAATGATCACATTAATTTCATAAATTAGGCATCAATAATAATAATTAACTAAACATTAAAATTAAAAGCAATCAGGATGTAATTAACTAAAATGGAAGACTTCACCGATTACTGTTAATTTTTTCTAAATAAAGGACATAAAATAATAACTAATTTACCAAAATAATACCTTAACGTAACCTCCTGACTAAATAATTTGATTTAATTGAATAAAATATAGGTAAATATATGTAGGTAAAAAGAATTTATAGATTACGGGTTCAACGTCTGCATCAGTCATATCGCTGAAATCAAAAGGAAATTGAATACAAGGGACTGGAAGAAGCAGTCAGAAAGAAGAGTAGCTCCATGAACAAAATCACCTACCACAGTCGGTGACACTGCTCATGGATGCAGAAAAGCTAGTAGGGAACAAGAAACCCAAGGATGAAGCAAAAAAACATGTCTTTACGTATGCGAAAAAGGGACTCTGCACACAGTAATTAGTCAGACAAAAGGTCTCTTTCCAATGTCTATTTCATGAGTCTGCACACAGTATCGGTAATGTGCATTGACTGGTCATTAACCAACACGATGTCAAAAGCATCTTCGTACATCGCTAACCGCTCTTCGATCTGTAAAGGGAAAAATATATTCTATCAATGGCCAGCTAATTTCTAGTCCGTCTAATAATTTGTATTCTAACTAATTGCATCTTTTTTTAATATAGAAAAGTGATCTCGCAACCTCTATTAAATAGAACAACCTAACTACTTATCAAACTAATCACCTTTTAGTTCATAAGGTAACCAAACCCCTCACCTTTTCGTTCAAGAATCCTATTTTGAGGCAGTTATTGGGGGTGGGGACCCCCTTAGCCATTTGTATGTCCCCCATGGAGTCCCCCAGCAGGATGATGTTGTTCCTCCCCTTCAGTTCATCAAAATAAGGGGAGGAGTGGATAGCGTTCTCATTCTTGTTGAACATGTGAATCATTTCCCCTTGGAAGCCAGACACACAGTCCTGTGGAGGTTAATTGTCTTTAAAATGTAATACAGCAGCCATAAATACTAAAGAAAAATCAAGCATTACTAAAGTTCAATTGTAGTTTGAAGAAGAAGTAGCGATACCAATTTGCAAGTTAAATGTGGGAAAAATTAACTAGCAAATGAAATTAAAGATTGATGATAAAAGAAATACTTGGAAATTACTTAATAAACATATCATGAATGTATTTTTACACAATGCCATCTTTTTGACGCATTAATTAGTTTATTTAATTCAGATGACTTTAACTAACAACTTTAGCTTATGAAGACTTAGCAATTAAATAACTGCTTTAGCTTATGAAGGCTTAGCAATTAAATAACTGCTTTAGCTTATGAAGGCTTAGAAATTAAATAACTGCTGTAGCTTATGAAGGCTTAGAAATTAAATAACTGCTTTAGCTTATGAAGGCTTAGCAATTAAATAACTGCTGTAGCATATGAAGGCTTAGAAATTAAATAACTGCTGTAGCTTATGAAGGCTTAGCAATTAAAGAACTGCTTTAGCTTATGAAGGCTTAGTAATTAAATAACTGCTGTAGCTTATGAAGGCTTAGCAATTAAATAACTGCTTTAGCTTATGAAGGCTTAGAAATTAAATAACTGCTGTAGCTTATGAAGGCTTAGCAATTAACTAACTGCTATATTTATCTCACCTGCTCATCGTACTTGAAGAAGTTAGAGACAATTTTGACATTGTCTGTGTTGACATTATTCTGCTGCAGTACCCTATTAAGTAAGTCCCCCATACCGGCACTGAATACCAGCACTGGAACCTTGCGAGAGGAGAGCAGGGAAAAGAGTTCTTCTGTGCCTAGCCTGTGGAGGAGGGGCGGAGGGATTCAGTACAATATGGTGATGATATTATTCTTGCATTTAGATCTATGGTAAGTTCTTAACTATCAGTCAGTTCCACATTTTCGGACATGAAAAAAAAAATATATATATATAGCTAATAATTATTATTCAATCTTTATTGGTATCCATGATTATCGGAGGTAGATACCAAAAAAAGAGAAAAGTTAAATAATTAATATTTTTTTTTCTTACATGTCCGAAAACGTGGAATTTACCTAGGTAGCTACCTAGCGAAATTTTTATGTAAACTATTTTAGAAATAGTATGATTGATAAAAATTAATTATTCAATGATATAAAATATTTCAGCTGAAATCTCTGTTTTCAGAGAAAATAATAGGGTTTACATCAGTTAACATCCGTTGTTTAAATTATTTCCAGACACATGATTTAGAATCTTCATAAACATCTAGAAAAGGTTTGAATATATTGCTATTAGAAATAGTTAATCGAATTTGAGATATAATATATATTCATGGAAAAATAACAAGAGAAATTATCTTTAGCTAATAAGTATTATTTAGATTTTAAATGAACAAAGTATAAAACATTACATGATTAAATATGTTTATTCCATATAAAAACATGTAGCTATATTAGCAAATATTTGATTTGCTAATATAAAAAATTAAAATACTTTTCAGTTAAATAAGAAAATAATAAACCTATTTCTATTATCCCTTAATAATTTAGCAAACCAATATCCATATGACTAAGGTTAAATAATTAACACGATCACAAGAGCTATATAGGATTAATATAAGTAATCTAAATGATTTTCTACCTGAGTTGACAATTACCGTCTGACACCATCTTGTCGAGGTCTGCCTTCTTGACTTTGCACCGAGCCAAGAGGGAATTGACTGCCTTGTACCACTCTACCATGTGGGGAATCTGAAGAAGAACATTAGAGAGATGTAGGGAATAGGAGCTAGCAAAGGTGATGTAGCTGATGAATAGGAAAGAATAGAGAAAAGTTTATCCTTTGAAATAACACTAGGTACATTGGACTTATAGCTAAAATAGTAAACAGGAACTGACAGTTAATCTAATTAATGAATTAAGATGGCTACTTTATTTCAGCTTGGTAATTCAAGAGTAATTGGTTTCCATTATCAAAGGAATTGAGTTTAATTTAGGTAACATTAGATTGAGTTGTAACAAACCTTTTCCTCTGGAGTCATGGTAGCACTGATCTCAATGGGGTGATACTTGTCAAGCAAAGCTTTGGTTTCTGGGAGGTAGAAGCTGGGCATCAGGGAGCTGTTATCCAAGATACCTGAAATAGAACACAAATAGGATATAAATATCCCTAGTGAAGTGACTAAATACCAATCAGAAAATAGGAAAAAAGCTGTATGAAATACTGGTGGTAGCTAGTATTCAACCTCTTACCCCAAGAACACTGAACTCGTTTTCCATCTTCATCAGAATAGCGAGTAAGAGTAAAGTCAAAATCAGCCACAATCTGGAATATACAAGAAAGCGAGATCATATAAAAGCTGGTAGCTAGACTGAAAATGTTCGGAATAACTAATAATTAAATAAATAATTCTCAAGAGTCAAGATGAATGAAAAACTAGATTTTCTAGGATTAACCTACAAAATCAACATCTACATACTTAAAATCTATAAATATTAAAATAGTACCTTTGTTAAAAATTTATAAATAACTACAAGTTTCTGGTTAAATTCTGCATGGAGTGAATTCTACAGAAAGTTTTAATAATAAATTAATAATCACCTGCAGTTTAGAATAGCCTCCTGCAACCAACTCTTGAAGAATTCCTTCAGTTTTTTCTCTGTCCTTTACACGAATTTTGCTGCTAGGGTATGTGCACTGCAACTGAAATTAAGGCAGTCATGTTAGTAAATAAATTTAATGACTAATTATTGTATACAAGTTAATGAAAGACATCTTAAATTTAATAATTAAAAAAGTCAGTAAAACCTTTCTATGTTTGTTCCTTAAGATATGAAAATACTCACTTTGTTCAATGTTAAGTGAGGTCTTCAACTTAGTTTCATCAAGACAAATTTTCTTATCATGATTAGCAATTATCCCATATTAGCAATGTTGTGTTTTCTAAATTTATCTCTCAATAAACCAACTAAAAAGATAACTTACCTTTGAGAGAATAGAATCACTGGCTTCTGATGACATGGTGGAGAAAAGAGCAGGTCTGGCTATTTGGCCAGCAAATACACCAATGAGATTATCAGAACTTCTACAGCGAGAGAAACTTACGGATGAGACTTGACGGTTGTATCTCGAGAGATGAATTGCGTTAACACACCTTGGAATTAGCTTGCATTGCTTCCTCAGCATTGAAAAGAGAGGAGAATAATCTCTGTAGACAAACATTGGTAATTAATTGAAGAGCTCACTGGTTGTGAACTTCTAACCATGCAGATAGAAAGAACATTGCTAACTAATAACAATAAGAGTCAAAGCCTTATCCTAAAGAACAATGGAGATATATTTAGTAGCTAGCTACCTACTTTAGCTATGTACACATAGGGAAGTTACAAATTATCAGTCGGTTTCACATCTTATCATATAAGAAAAAATGACATAATAATGATAATTTATTTTAGTTCATAACAATTGATATCCATGATACCTGCACCTCCAATTAAAATAAAAATTAAATCATTATAATTATATACTTTTTTATATGATCGGAAATGATAAAATGACCAAAAATATAGGAGAAGCCTCTCCAAATCTCTGTTTTGAGTGTTATCCTCTCCAGTCTCCTGGTATTGTCTGGCCAGGGCTCTCATGCTTTAGAACTTGGCAGTGCATAAAATACATACTGAAGACTGACTGTAGAATGTTTTTCAAGAAATCCTCAAATTTACCTTCAGTTTTCAGCAGAATAATGACAAGTAAAACAGTAAATATAGGAGGAAATGAAGGATTTCCTTCCTCCTAGTGGCCTTCGATAGACTATATTGGCAAATGACAAAATATAAACTTTGTTTTAATGTTTACTATTTTTACAAAAGTTGCTTGATTAAACAGTAACTTTACTTTTCATTCAAGCAAGGCAATCTAGGTCTAAGTAGAAAAAGGTTAATCACTAGCAAAGCATACATTCTGTCTGACATGAGACAGTCACTATTGAAGTGATTATACGGAACAGAGGACCACTAACCTATACGGACCAAAACCTTATATAATTATTTTTAAGGTTGCCTCTCCAAAAGATCAAATTAAAATTAATCCTCAAATCCTGCTGTATTTTTGAGACTGGATATCCAGGGTGGAAAATAACTTTTCTGATTGACTAGTACCTAACTCTGTTAGAGATTCAAAATCAACTATGTGAGAACTCATCCAACCAAGTATCAGGTAATAAAGCATGTCCAAACTCACCATTTTAATGGCGAGTTTGTGACAGTTATTTTGAGCCCTTCAATTGCAAATGGAAAGAAATATCTAATTTTCTCCTATGTTACAATGTTATTTTGAGTCTGCAGAAACTGGTACTCTGGTTGTAAGCGCAACCCAGTTGCGAGTTCCCAGAACTCTTACAAGGCCTCCAAACCACCCCTACAGCCGGCCAACGCACGCCTGGTTGTGATACCACAACTGTGATAGTGGTAACCGGTAACACTCAAAGAATGCAAGCAAACAAGAGGATATAGGGAGCAAAAAATCACAAACACAAGCCGCAACTTGCTTGCTTTCACAGCAAAATAAACACTGCGTAGTTTGCTTCCAAAACAACACTAACGCTAGTACTAAAAAGGTACTTACACTGCCTACCTTCAGGCAAGTAACGAAACTTTATTACACACTTATCAATCAAAGATGGCGTGAGACGCACGGAGCAAATTGACACAACCGCCACATACGAAATCTCAGTCTTGACTGATGCCTCTCTGTCATTCCAAACGCAGCTGAATCTGACCGCACTGCAGTATTATCCGAGAGTGTAATTAAATCTCACACAAGAAATAATCAATCCAATTGATTATCCACTGCCAAATAATGCAGTATGCACATGGTGATGTAGGTACTTGTTATTTTCATAATAGAAATATAACAATGCAGGCACTTTATTAGCCGAAAAAATCGGGGTGTATTATTCCGCTGAATACTTTCTACAATATCTACCTTCAGTAGGATATATGAGAAAATAGAAACCTATCTTCTCATTACTACACTGGTAAAGTGTTTGTAGTAGTAGTCTGTAGAGATCTGACTCATCCGAGATCTCTTATGCCGTTTGTAGCAAAATTAATGTAAATATAGGAATTAATAAAAAATTATTCAGAGAGAATATCCCAAATATCTCCTACCCACCTTATGCTACCTATATTCTGCTGTGCAGACTGGCTGGAGCCTGGAGTTTAACATAGGATGATAGTTATTAATGTATTTACTAACAACTAACAATATAATATTAGGTAACCAACTAACCATGAGGAATATCAGGATATCTTACAGCTTAAACCCTAACTAAACAATTCTCACACACTACAGCACACAGAACATTGAATAAGAAGAAGCTCAGATCGTCATCAAACATGTACACAGTCGTAAAAATTCAACCAATCACGTCCAATGATCTCTGACGTCACTATAAACGCTCTCTGGATAACAGCTCATTATCTTTGCTGGTAGTCTCAAGTCGGTAGATTGGCAATTAATAAAGGAACATTTTCTAATAGAGGGAGCACTACATATCTATCAAATTATGTACACGATTATTTATAGTCCAGCTATCATGCAATAATTATATGGAATCTCCTTTGCAACAAACACAAAGACACCATTTCGTTAGTAGTACGCCTTCAAAATAATGGGCTCTTACCAGTCCCAGATTGTATTTGGTGGTAAATTCCAATTATATATCAGGAGATATTCAATTTCATTATTTCTCTAATAAAAATATTCCTGTAATGTCAGAGGATATTTAGCTATTAATTCCTAAATTACCATTAATTTTGGGAGGGGAAACTGGAAAAATGTTGGAGGACTACTAGACAAATTGATGAAAAATGTTGACAGGCTCCCAGTCTGTATTTGGTGCGCAAAATTCGATACGTATCTAAAAGCTGAGCGGCGAACACCAGTACGGCGCACCAGATTACGGCGCACCACTGTACATTCTATTAGATAGGTAATTTGAAAACAGATTAATGATAAATGGAGTGAATTTGATAGGTACCTAATTGTCGTATCAAATTCATGTCTGACGCCTGACGGTACCTGAATCCAATGTTTATACTACACAGTTTAATTATTCGATTGAGATGTTTAATTTGGAATAGAAAATAAAATTCATCATAGAAAACTGTAACTATTGTAAACTTTCAGTCTGAGGTGTAAATAAAAACTTATCAGTTAGCCGTTAGGTAGATGTATAGGGGGGCGTGCCGCCCCCCGTACCCCCCTGCCAGGTCATTAAACAATCATGAAGTGTGCAAAACAACAAACTAGCGGATACAACACACTACATAAGTTTTTCACATTGAGGTCATAAATAGAAAGTACAGTGGTGCGCCGTATTGCAGTGCGCCGTAATGTGATGCGCCGCTCAGCTTTTAGATACTGTTGCAAAATTCCACTGACTTTTTGAAAAAGCTGAAAAAATCCACCATAAATTTGCACTAATTAGGCTGATCCACCATCATTTTAACATTTTACCACCGAAAATTAATGGTAACAACCCAAGTAAGATAGTATGTCTCATAAACTCGCCATTTGTCTCTCCAGCTCTCTCCAAAATTCAACAAATTCTCTCCAAAATGATCAAATTTTCATAAATTCTCTCAAAAATAACATTGTAGCATAGGAGAAAAATAGATAAAACTCGCCATTTGCAATTGAAGGGCTCAAAATAACTGTCACAAACTCGCCATTAAAATGTTGAGTTTGGACATGCTTTATTACTTGGGTAACAACTAACAGGAATAAATAGCTAAAAATCTACCGACTTTACCAGAATATTATTTTCAATATACAAAAATTCCACTGACAAGGCAGCAAGTTGGTGGAATTTACCATGAAATACAGACTGGATTGACAGCTATTTCTCAGATTTTTGAAAAAGTCAGAGGAGTTCAGAGCACCAAATACAAACTGGTACGGTGGTACCAGTCTATAGAATAAGAATATGAGACATTTTTAACATTTTCTGTGCAAACATGAAACAATCCTTAATTTTCTCCTATATTTAATTATTTACATTAATTTTAATGAGAACAGAAGCCAAAATAGAGGATTTTTGGGAGAACAGTTTACCAGTTCCTGCATTGCCATTATATGATTCTGGCCCTCTGGGGCCCTTACACAGAACTTTTGATACAAAGCTCTGATACAAAGCTCTAGTCTCTAGACTCTAGTTGAAATGACGTCACAGTATATAGTAGTCTGTAAATGCACTCAACTGACTCAAAGAGTCAAATAATGGGATCTATGCTGCTTCTTCTTCTATTCAATGTTCTGTGCTCCAGCAGGCAGCAGTCTATAAATTTCTTACAAAAGTAATCAATGAGAGGAGACTAGGGGACAAATGCCTAAAATTATCTTCAAAGGTTTTCTTCGGAAAGACACAATCTTGATGCCAGATGGCAATGGGCAGTACCTATGTACGGTAGGTAATGTACCTAATAACTCATTAGTAAATTGACTACCTAATGAAGACCTTATAATTTGGTAATGAGCTATTTATATTTGTTGTTGAAGTCTTTTACAGAATGAGTCCTTGACAAGTTGAGTCCTACTTCTTCTTTTCGTTTTTCACCAAGATCACCTAAATTCCTAAAGCTGTTGGATAACCTTCTTCTTTATCAAAGATGGATGATGCCGCCTAAAAGTCAGTAGTTCCTCAAAAGGTGAACAGTTTGACTTGAAAACTGTTCAAGAGGACTCACAGAATGAGACTATGAGTCCTCTATTTATTGCTATTTTAGGCAATACCTACCAATATCAATAAGCAGCTCGTAACATCACTTCCGTTTTTTAGGACATTAATTCATGGTGAAATTTTCCGTAAATTTCCACAATCAGTGAGATTGTCAAGAATTTATTTTAACTAATTATATTTTATTAATAATAACTGCAAATCCTAACTGAGAATTAAGCTGTTTTTCAATATTGTTGTAGACCTAACAATTATATCTAACAATTTGAAGAAGATATGCTAATTGACGAAGAAAAATAGCTTTCATATTGAATAACAATAAGGATATGAGACTTTCTCATTAATGTTAAAGGTCCCCTCCACGCAAATATTTTTATTGGATTATTCAACGAGGCTAATGTTTTTTATCATTTTGCTGCAAACCGCATCGAATTTGGTAGCATATTTTTAATTTTATATGCTTTTAAAGATTTTTATAATCAAAACTCTACAAAACCTATTTTACTTCCGTCATACTAATTTAAGAAATTTTCAGCCTGAAGAAAAAGAATGTACACCATTTGTTTTGATTGTCAACTAGGTATTAGGTTTAATAAATCCATTTAATATTCGTGTAAAGGTATAAAATTGAATGAACTAATAATAGAAGCGTCACGTCAAGTGATGTAAAACAGAATTTCTTTATCCCCTTGCTAGGTTGTCCCCGATAAATTTTAGTTTCATAGTTTTTAGCAGGTAGCACATTTACTTTACAAATTTATTTTCACATTAGCCGTACTAACTTATAAAAGTAGGTTCTAGTTGGTTTAAGTTAAATAGTTTTTACGGCTGTGAATTCTCACTTGATAAATTAGTTATTTGTTTACCTTTCTTAAATTTTCTCCCTTATTCTTCAGATTCCATTTAGTTCATTCAATAATGTGTACGTACCCAAATAGATCGCCTTATGCGTAATTCAGTGTTAATCAATTAGTAAGTTGATGGTATTTACCACCCTCTTCCCAAAACCAAGTGAGTTACTTATATAGGCATATTATTGTATTCGTATATTTATGAACCTTTAGTTAGCCTTGGTAAATTTCTTCCATTGTTTATACTCTGTTATCGACCATAGCATATTTCCATTTTAATCTGTTTTCAAATTATTTAGTTCACATCCTCGAAAGTTTAGCTATTTAAAAGTTAGTTTATTTAAAAGTTAGTTTATTTAAAAGTTAGTTTGTTAAAGTGCTAGTATTTGAAACTTGATGGCTATCTATAGACGTTTCTATGCCTATCTTTATTTTCAACTTAGTTAAACATGTTCAATTTGAAGCGGTCTTGCTGCAGCTGTAGTTATCATTTTTTATTATTGTTGCCCTTTTGTAACTTTGCATGTTTCCCTTCCCAGATCACAAAATTAAAGACTCAGACTTACGTGCTGTGTTTAAATACCTAAAGTACCAGGACAGAAGCGTTTATATACTTTAGGAAATAGTTAATATCTAAAATAATTTAAATAAAGGCCGAAAACGCATGGTTTGTTTATAAAATTCAAATTTGTAATCAAAACAAAGAGTGTACAATCTTCTTCTTGAGCATCAGAATAGTGATTCGCTCAATTGTTGCTCAGAGTATTGAAAAACTTTAAAAACAAATTATAAAATATATATTGAACAGAATTGTAAGCGGTTTGCAGAATAATGATCGTAGACCTTAGTTCTATAATATTATGTTATAAACTCATTTTTTCCCCGGAGCCTGGAGAGGACCTTTAAAGTAACATCATTATAATAGTAGGATACAGTTGCAATATATCCAATGGATACAATATCTCCGTCGATAGAAAGACCACTGTTGCTATGTATCTACTTAAATAAACTAAGTAAAATAAATGAGAAACCATATTACTTTTATAGACAATTACATCATAATGAATTAAATACAAAATTAATAATCTCATTAATATCCTTTGCGTAATATTTTGGTACAATATATCGCCACCGAAATATCATTGCATGGTGCAATATCTGTTGTCAAGAGAGAAATATACAGTGGCCAACAGACAGACACATACCTACTAGGTACCTACATATATTTTATCTGATAAAAAAAAATAGTTGCTACACTGACTAGCTAAATAGTTAAGTGCATTACATAGATTGAACTGGTTACTATTCAGTGGTCCGATGCCCCATTAGTTCGAACCTTCGAAGTCCCATTAGTCTGACCCTTTTGCAGGTAATTCTGATTTAACATAAAATGTATGTATGTATGTGTAACCCCCCCCCCCTCCAAATCACCCTGCCAGGTCATTACATAATCATAAATGTGCAGTACAACAAACTAGTAGATACAAAAATACTACATCAATTGATGAAATCGAATGAGGTTTGCACCACACTAAGATAAATAATATTAGAAATAAAATAGAGTAAGCTAGAAATATTAAGTTATATAAATGAAAGAAAGAGTAAGAATGAGTTCTTAATTCAGTCTATGTATTTAATTATAATTTTTTTTTAATCAATAAATAAAACAACAAATAACATACAGATAACGTAATAATCGGGCGTCGGGATAATTAGACTTCCCACTGAACCTACACATTAAAAATAAAGTTACCTAATATCGAGAAATGGCAGGAGTATAAATTTAGCGGTGTAGGACCCTTGTACAACAGACACGACCAAACTGCTTTGAAGTGAACGAGATTATGTGCTATCTAGAGAGTTTAAATTGGTTTGATATATTAGTTAATTTAGTTTGCTTCAAATAACAATGAACTAATATAAGTACACACGCACATACACTGTATAGTCATCATGATGTACAAACAAGGTTAATTGAAGGTCAACTACCTGTTTCCGTGGTCTATTGGTTTAATTTCATGATTTTCAACTACTGTAACGAATATTTTGGGATGTATTTTTTTTAAATATTTTAAAATGTATATAATTCTTATAATTAATTAATTATAATAGAATAATAGTAAGTTAAGCAATCAAGTTGATAATGAGTAGGTAATACTAGGCATATCTCACTATTTATCCATATATAGACAGTATTTACAAGAGACACCCAGTCATTAGTGACTGGGACAGCTGAGAGTGAGGGTGTGAGTTAAATCAACCAACAAGTGCATGGAATTAACCAACAAGTGCATGGAATTACCCAACAAGTACATGTAATTAACCAACAAGTGCATGGAATTAACCAACAAGTGCATGGAATTAACCAACAAGTGCATGGAATTAACCAACAAGTGCATGGAATTAACCAACAAGTGCATGGAATTAACCAACAAGTGCATGGAATTAACCAACAAGTGCATGGAATTAACCAACAAGTGCATGGAATTAACCAACAAGTGCATGGAATTAACCAACAAGTGCATGGAATTAACCAACAAGTGCATGGAATTACCCAACAAGTGCATGGAATTACCCAACAAGTGCATGGAATTACCCAACAAGTGCATGGAATTACCCAACAAGTACATGTAATTAACCAACAAGTGCATGGAATTAACCAACAAGTGCATGGAATTAACCAACAAGTGCATGGAATTAACCAACAAGTGCATGGAATTAACCAACAAGTGCATGGAATTAACCAACAAGTGCATGGAATTAACCAACAAGTGCATGGAATTAACCAACAAGTGCATGGAATTATCCAACAAGTGCATGGAATTATCCAACAAGTGCATGGAATTATCCAACAAGTGCATGGAATTATCCAACAAGTGCATGGAATTAACCAACAAGTGCATGGAATTAACCAACAAGTGCATGGAATTAACCAACAAGTGCATGGAATTAACCAACAAGTGCATGGAATTAACCAACAAGTGCATGGAATTAACCAACAAGTGCATGGAATTAACCAACAAGAGCATGGAATTAACCAACAAGAGCATGGAATTAACCAACAAGAGCATGGAATTAACCAACAAGAGCATGGAATTAACCAACAAGAGCATGGAATTAACCAACAAGAGCATGGAATTAACCAACAAGAGCATGGAATTAACCAACAAGAGCATGGAATTAACCAACAAGAGCATGGAATTAACCAACAAGAGCATGGAATTAACCAACAAGTGCATGGAATTAACCAACAAGTGCATGGAATTAACCAACAAGTGCATGGAATTAACCAACAAGTGCATGGAATTAACCAACAAGTGCATGGAATTAACCAACAAGTGCATGGAATTAACCAACAAGTGCATGGAATTAACCAACAAGTGCATGGAATTAACCAACAAGTGCATGGAATTAACCAACAAGTGCATGGAATTAACCAACAAGTGCATGGAATTAACCAACAAGTGCATGGAATTAACCAACAAGTGCATGGAATTAACCAACAAGTGCATGGAATTAACCAACAAGTGCATGGAATTAACCAACAAGTGCATGGAATTAACCAACAAGTGCATGGAATTAACCAACAAGTGCATGGAATTAACCAACAAGTGCATGGAATTAACCAACAAGTGCATGGAATTAACCAACAAGTGCATGGAATTAACCAACAAGTGCATGGAATTAACCAACAAGTGCATGGAATTAACCAACAAGTGCATGGAATTAACCAACAAGTGCATGGAATTAACCAACAAGTGCATGGAATTAACCAACAAGTGCATGGAATTAACCAACAAGTGCATGGAATTAACCAACAAGTGCATGGAATTAACCAACAAGTGCATGGAATTAACCAACAAGTGCATGGAATTAACCAACAAGTGCATGGAATTAACCAACAAGTGCATGGAATTAACCAACAAGTGCATGGAATTAACGAACAAGTGCATGGAATTAACGAACAAGTGCATGGAATTAACGAACAAGTGCATGGAATTAACGAACAAGTGCATGGAATTAACGAACAAGTGCATGGAATTAACGAACAAGTGCATGGAATTAACGAACAAGTGCATGGAATTAACGAACAAGTGCATGGAATTAACGAACAAGTGCATGGAATTAACGAACAAGTGCATGGAATTAACGAACAAGTGCATGGAATTAACGAACAAGTGCATGGAATTAACCAACAAGTGCATGGAATTAACCAACAAGTGCATGGAATTAACCAACAAGTGCATGGAATTAACCAACAAGTGCATGGAATTAACCAACAAGTGCATGGAATTAACCAACAAGTGCATGGAATTAACCAACAAGTGCATGGAATTAACCAACAAGTGATTAAAAGAAAATTAAATCATATTCAATAAAAGATTAAACATGCGATATAAATTCATAGACAAATAGAATATGATTAAAAGTTACAAAAATACATTAAAATAATAAACATGTGTTCGAAACTCATGTAAAATGAGGTTAATTCGATAAGTAAATGAAAATTTCTATCCATGTTAATCTGAAAGGTATATTTTTCATTCTTTTTTAATTAACTCTTCTAAATATTCATCATAAATCACACTATTGTTTATTAATTCAATATTGATTCTGCAGGACTTAGTGTTAGAACAGTTGCCCCACTGTGAACACATCAGTGACCTCACATTTACACCTCCGTCAATATAAAGATTGATAATTGAATATTGAAATTGATGGAATGGAAATTAATTTAAAACAATTCCGAATGAGTTAGGAAAGAAAAGTTGAAAAATTAATCGTTAAATTGAGATTTTATTTCAGTTGTTTAAGAAGGACGGACTTGTTTCCTTGATCTTGAGTGTTATACCTACTTGTATTAGATAGTAATAGGTACAAGTTCGCAACGTTGAATCCACAAAATTGATCTCATAAGTATTTAATTAGATTTACATATTAAATTGTGATTAGTTAAAAACATCAGTTTATTTTTCCCAAATAATTATTATAAAATTTAAATTTAAAACATTCCCTAATTCCTGTGATTCTGCCATAAAACGTAGGTACTGGGTAAAATATAAGAAAATATTGCCTTTTTCGTGATCTTAGACGAATGTTCTTATTACTTATGATTTTCAATAATAAACCGTTTAGCTAATTTGATTATATAATATTCATTCCCTAACAGTACGATATTTCTTACATAATGTTTTTTGAGTTTGTTCTGCTGTTACTTAGCGTCTCGATCTACTGGATCTGGACTGAAAGAAATAGAAGGAAACAACTACCACCTGGTAAGTATGACCAACTAGATAGCGAGTCATTATGACCCACCTGGTAAGTATGACCATCAATAACCTAATAGGGAGTCATTATGACCCACCTGGTAAGTATGACCAATGTATACAAAATAATTCTGGTTCAAATTTCGTACCTCTAACTCTCTACTGATTGGTATTAGTAGGTGACCTAAGCTATAAGACCTGAAAATTGGTAACCTAACCAGGAATCGAAATATTATACATGACTTAAAGTTTGAAATGTGGGTCAAAGATTTGAAAAGTATGTTATACATTAAAAATTAGTTCAGATATAGACTTCATTCTATTTCTGTACTATCTTTCGTAACCCAATTTATTCTGAAATTTCAAACAAGAATTCTCACCTGTCACATTGCACGTTGAGACAAATAGAATCTAATTGATGAGTTAAGAGAGACTTTTAATAATTATGTTTGTATGTTTCAGGTGAGTTCGGATGGCCAGTTTTGGGTTATCTGAAACCCTCTAACGAGACTGCATTGAGCCTAATATGCAGACTGCGCAAGAAACATGGTGACACGTTCACGTGAGTCATACCCTACTAGTTACAGTGAATGCGGCATCTGAGCTTTCACAAATGTTCAATGAACTTGGAAAAAGTTAATGAATTGTAATATTTTTATTATCAAAACCTAAGTTACAAATTATTTAATAAGGATCACTTAAAGTTAACTTCATATAGTAAAGATGAAATCAATGAAAAGTACTTTTCGAAAATCTTCCATCTGATTTCAATTTGATGAAATATGAATTTTTTGCATGAGTCTGCAACAGAGTTCTCTGTAATATACGATATAATCTATTTTGTTCTTTTTTCATATGAGGATAATTATCTTAGTTATAGGTGTCTTAGCGATATTGATGAACCAAAAAACTTGGTTTTAGTGGAGCGTATTGACCTACATCTCAAGTATAAAAAAAAACAAGTTAGTGTTTTAATTAGTACATATTTTAAGTTACTTATTGAATAACTAAATTTATTTCGGACAGATGGAAATTGGGCGGCAGGACATATGTGTTCTTATGTAACGAAGCTACAATGAAGAACGTTTTTAACAGTTCGGAAGTGGCCGATCGTCCAGATTTTTTCAGTTTCAAAGTCATCACGGATTACAAAATCACAGGTTAGTTTCATTGGTGTCCTCTAAAATATATTACTTTTGAGCAAATCCCTTCAAGAAGAAAATATCCTTTATTGATTACACAGAAAACTAGCCCTGATAAAAACAAGAATTTGAATTAAATATTGAATATATTAAGCGGTATTAAGAATTTACGCCGATGGAAAATTTGCCGAACGGAAATTTCACCGAAAATATGATTCTTTTTAGCAAAATAAGGTATATTTATTTTATACTAAAAACACTAAAGTGTATATAATTTTTTTCACTATCGAACCTTGTCAAGGGTGCGGTATGCTTTTTGTTATGATCACTTATGGGATGTGAGAATTGACTCTAGTCTTTCAAACTTTAATGGGATTATATGCAAATTTATCCCTTCAGAATAAATTATTTAGTTTTTATTTCCATAATTTAAAAACTGTCAATCAATCAAACAGGAAATGATGACGGGTAATGACTAGTTAACTTTTATTTGTCACAAATATTAAACTATGTCTTAGCAAATATGGGTTTAAGAGTATTGTATTTATAAAGTTGGTATAGAACACCACCGTTGGATAGGTGTGAACGAGAGAAGTGCCTGGTCGATTCTGAGGGACCAGTATTCTCTCAGACAAAGTTCTAACATAAACTTAAACTTACCATTGTTATGTATAATTGCTAGTCCTATTCATTGAATATTAAACATATGGATATTGAAAGAAACATTATTTTAAGATGGTATAAAACGATTTTCTGAGAGGGTTGGTTGACGACAGGAAGTAAGCAATTATAGGCCTTTAAAACTCTTTAGAAAGACATGTTATTACTTACTGTAGAGGATGTTGTAGAAATACGTAGTTATATTAATATTTGAATTAAAGTTCATAAAATCCCCCCTCCCAACCGAACCGTTAATCTAATCATAGGTGCGCAATATTTCATTATATTTATAACGTCTAGTCACTCTTTCAAAAATTTCGACGAAAGTGTCGTTCGGCGAAATTCTTTCGACGAATTTTCTTTTGGGAAAATTTCTGGACACGATATTAAGCATCCGAGATATAAGGTTATCCTGAATATTTAGAAAATGAAATATAAAGTTTACAATAATTATATGAATGATAATAGAATAAAATGTGCTGAACCAAAATTGTCTGCCATCACCACAGGCATTTTCAACACTAGTGGCGAGATGTGGCAAAATACTCGCAGATTCACAATGCGTCACCTCAGAGACATGGGATTCGGAAAATCATCTCTGGAGAACAATGTGTTAGTCGAAGCTAAAGAAGTGGTGGAAGACTTCAAAAACTACCTAGACAAACCTACCTCACTGCCTCCGAGTCTCAGTACTGCAGTTTTGAACATCATTTGGAAAATGGTATCAGGTACATATTCTTCCTATTCATATTTATCAAGATACATTAACTTTTTTGTAGTTACTATACCTTGATATTTATAGTAGAGCTTCTTTTAATTTCAGAGTGTATTTTTTATTTCATTTTTATAGTGTTTGAATAAATAAGGGAATGCCGTAGTAATCTGGGTGGTAACATCTCAATTGAAAATAGGAGCAGGTTCAACACCGTTCATCTCGAGTCAAAACTGCTATAATAGTAATATACTATATTACAGTCGTGGGTAGGGTCCACGCATCCGCATTTAGGCAGCGCGCTAGGCAAATAGGAGCAGGTGCCCAGAGTAGTTCTGCGCAGTTACGCCGGAGTAGAACAAGCTCCACAAGCGGTCATTTTTAGCTCCCACGCTGCTCCCTGACTGCCGTGGTGACTACTCCGATCGGCTTATCCGTTGCCTCGAACCTGCTCCTATTTTCAATTGGGATTAGTCATGATTGATTAATCAAAAAGTTTGAGTGTGAAGTTATTTAAAGACCTTTGTTAACGCCATCAATCAAGTAATGAGTTTGATAGAGCACTGTGACGTTCCTCTATATGATTAAAGTAATCAAAATATTATTTTCTTTCTGTCAAACTCAGACATACGACTACGATTTGATGATCCAGAAATTCAAAAGCTTCAACAATTGATTATAGATATCTTTCTTGAGCTGAATGGGAATGTAACGTACTTTGATCAATTCCCAATTCTGGAACATATCGTCCCAAAAATAGCTTATGGACCCATAGGAATCAAAGGATACATTAAAAAATGTCAAAAATTAGTTGACTATATTCAGGTGAGGAATAAAAACAATGAAAACTAGTTTAGTTTAATTTTCTGTTTTTCTCCTGAATAAAAATTGTATGCAATAAATTCCAGACTACCATTCAGGACCACAAGAATACTCTCGATGAGAACAATCCAAGAGACTTCATCGATGAGTTCCTAATCGAACAAAAGAAAGCGTCTTCGACTGATGAAGCATTTACAGGTAATTTGAACTTAAACATACGTCAGAGAAAAAATATTGTCTTTTTAACAGCAGTTAAAAAAGAAATAAAATCATATTAATAGGATTTTCAGTAAAATCTGACTTAGTTTAGGAATTCTGCAAATGCATCCATTTCGTATGCCATGACAGCAATTGATAGGTAGGAAGGTGATGTTCGTGTGGTTGTACAAGAAAACTTTTCTTATCACATATTCTAGATGCTAACCTTGATGGCTTGATAATTGATCTATTCACTGCTGGTGGAGAGACTACAACTATATCTATCCGCGGCCTCATCTTGTACATGGCTAAATATCCTGAAATTCAAATCAAAGTTCAAAAAGAACTGGATGAAATCGTTCACAGAGATAGACTTCCAGGCATGTCTGATAAACCATCGTGAGTAACGAAGATATTCAATTATTTGAAAGTTAAAACCGTTCTATTGGCTCCTAGTCGCTACATAACTCTCCAATGTAGCTTATTTTCCCTATAAATGTATTACGTACCTAAAGATAAATGTTTTGTTCCATGATTTAGCACTAGTTTATTTTCGTTATTACTTCCTTATTTAACATTAGTTAATTCATCCTTAATGAGTGTTTTTTTATGGTTTAATATATTTGCATATTTATTTTGATGTTAGCCATACTACTGTCTAAGACTTTGTTTTTATCTTTCTATAGATTGTTTGATATTTAACTGGAACTTTCTTATATCTGTACATAATCTGCAATTCTTATATATATCCATTAAGGTTCTGGGTTAACTCGAAAATGAAAAGAGAAATGCGTTGTATTTAATAACATTCATGTGTTATTCAACACATCCTTCTTTCTTTTTAATTACCC
Source organism: Caprella mutica (assembly GCA_947561585.1). Classification (NCBI taxonomy): domain Eukaryota; kingdom Metazoa; phylum Arthropoda; class Malacostraca; order Amphipoda; family Caprellidae; genus Caprella; species Caprella mutica. The sequence goes on along the minus strand of CANNZV010000306.1, from coordinate 601,390 downwards.
GGCGGAGACGAGGGATCAACTGTATAATGTATATGCGTCACGTACGGTTTAGCATCAATTTAAGTCTAAGTCCTACAATATGTTTCAGGACAACCACACTTAAATGGAAACTAACGCGTGTTTTATGCTCCAAGATGAACCATGCGCTATTACCTACTTCTCATTGTCCTAAAGCATGAACTGACCAGATCTTTGGCGGAAATTGATGCTGAAACAGTGCGTGGCGGGTTATCAAAGAGAACGAAAGATATGTTGAATAACTCATGTATGTTATTAAATTTTGTACAACGCATTTCACTTTATTTTATTTGCTTTCATGTAACTGATACTCTGGACTTTTATCTGCACACAATTGCTATGGGCCACTCTTTATTACCAATCTGACTATTAATTTTCAGACTGAACTACACTGAAGCAGTGTTCCACGAGGTTCACAGGCTCATATCCCTAACTCCAACCACATTCCCTCGCGTGGTTTCGAAACCTATGACAGTCGATGGTTACACTTTGGACAAAGTAGGAAAAAAGATTAATATTATCTCTATCAATTACATCATTTGGTTAGTTTGTAATGGTTACATTCTTCTCAGGACGTTATCTTGATAGGACATGTTGAAGGACTTCATTTTGATCCAACATTATGGAAGAAGCCCAATGAATTTTATCCGGAGCACTTTTTAGACGAAGATGGGAAATTCACTCCCCGAAAAGAAAGCTACTATCCCTTCTCTTTGGGTAAATAAGTATTTAAGAAATAAATTGATATATTCTAAAAATAAATATTGATTGACTCCGTATATCTTATTTCGGCTAACAATGAATAGAAGAATGTTTCATTCTTTCAAATTAGTTAATTATTATTGATAGTAAATTTTGCTTTATATAAACGATTTTCTAAATTTAAGATACATGTCTACAGACCCAGTTTAACTTGTTCTTCCATCGTAACATCTAAGATTAGTCGTCATTTCAGGTAAATAAACTTTTTACAATTTTCATATTTCCCAGGACGCAGAGTGTGCCCTGGAGAGTCTCTGGCCAGGTGGAATATGTTCCTCTTCGGCAGTGCCCTTCTGCAGAATTACACCTTCAAGCCCGTTCCAGGAGAGGCTCTCAATACCGAGAGGGACCCTAGAAACAGCATCTTCTTCAATACAATAAATGACTTCAAAGTCATCATTTCAGAACGAAAATAACCTGTGCGACTTAATATTCTCCTAATTTTTAGAATAATTACCTACACCATGATATTTTTTATATACAGATGTGATGGCAAATTTAATAGATTCTTCTCATATAAGTTACAATATAAATAAATAACAAATTGTTAGTTACGATTCATTTTTTGGGTTTAGGACTTTAGGTTGAAGCATAAGTACGGCGAATAGTAATGAAAAAAAAAATTAAACTCATCTTATACGATATAAGTGATTAATACTAACAAAATCCCTTCAAAAATTGATTAGTGGTATCAAAATTGTGATTCAATGATAATAAAATATATATAAAATTATAATCGGTAAAGTATAAAGTTAAAAATACGCGTCGCCATTACTTTCATAGAATATCGATGCACTAATTCTAGCTGAATTATATCCCATGTCACAATTTTTTAGCTAATTTTACTAAAAATTAATGTTTTATATAAGATGTTTATATTAAATTTTAATATATTTGATAATGCAGTAGGTTATGAACTTATAAAAATGTGAACCATCAGATGGGGTTCATGTCAATGAAACTTTAAAATCATTCTGTAACTCTATCAGTATCTTACTATTCTTTATGGATTGACTGTTAACATTCAAACTTTGGTGTTAATCCATATATACAGGGTGGGGCGTAAGTTTGGAAGCAATTTTTCAAACATTAATATAATTCTTAAAAATAAGTTCCTAAGTAGGTGATATGGTTTGAACTATAGTAGAGACACTACATTATGACGTGGCAGTGTTATTTTTTACAAAAATTTAGTCAATTCAAAAATGTCAGACAAAAGAGAAGCCATTATTGCTCTACACCGTGCCGGGAAGTCAGATTCCGTCATTTCAAAGACTCTCTCAATAGCGAGATCGACTGTTTGGAAGTGTGTGAAGCGTTTTAATGAGAGAGGAGACTTGACTGATCGTCCAAGAAGTGGTAGACCACGCTCACAACGCACCAAACAACTGATAAAATGTGCCCGAGAGAAGATCAGGAGAAACCCGAAAAGGTCAATATGATTGTAAGCCAAAACAGCTAATGTGAGTCCCAGAACAATGAGAAGAGTTGTCAAAGAAGACCTAAAGATGTCCTCTTTCACCCTCCAAAAGAGACGGACTCTGTCAGAAGCTGTAAAGAAAAAGAGATTGGAGAGAAGCAAAGCACTTCTGAGAGAATTGAAGTCTGGCACGGCTGGTGAAATTGTTTGGTCTGACGAAAAAAATTTCACAGTGGAAATGGCTCACAACCGGAGGAATGACAGAATAATTGGTAAAAGTGCAAAAGACATCCCATACAACCAAAAAACTGTCCACAGAACCATGAAACCTGCTTCAGTAATGGTCTGGGCCGCCGTTTCAGAAACTTGGAGATCTCCTTTAATTTTTGTGGAACAAGGCGCCAAAATCAATGCTAAATGTTATATTGAGAATATTTTGACGCCAATGTTGGAGTCAGCTAAGGATCACTTCGGTAATGACACTCTATGGACATTTCAGCAAGACGGCGCGACTTCAAATACTGCAAATGTCACTCAAAACTGGTGCCATGACCATTTTCCACGGTTTTAGTCCAAAGAAATGTGGCCTCCCTGCTCCCCAGATGTTAATCCTATGGACTTTTCGTTATGGTCCATTCTTGAATCAAAGGCCTGTGGTAAATTCCATCGCAGTGTGGTTGATTTAAAGCGTTCGCTCCAAAGATCTTGGAAGGAAATTTCACAAGAACAGTTGCGTGCCGCAGTAGGAGGAGTTCGGAGGAGATTTGAGGCTGTTATTAAAAACAAGGGGAGACATTTTGAATAAATTTATGATTTTTGAATTCTTAAAACCCTTATGTAATAATACATAACTGTAAATTATTAAATATATTTTTCGTTGGATTATAATATGCACTTTCATTTGCTTCCAAACTTACGCCCCACCCTGTACCTTGAAACTCCTGAGTTATGAAGTATTGGTTTCTTCTTAATTCAGAGCCACTTCCTAGCTCAGGGGCACTGATAGTTTTCTATGATTAAAATTTTGGAGAAAACTATGGTCATTGAGAAATAACTATAGACGAAATTCATGGCATATATGTATCGTTTTCTATAATTTAAACATAGAAAATATTTCATAACTCAGGTCCTTCATTACTCGAGTGCCTCATAACGCAAAACTTCATAACTCAGGAGTTTCACAGTTTTTAATTAGTGCTAGCGTTTTAAACCTTGTAGCTAAACTATACTTAATGCATTTCATATCCAAACCTTAACTCGATCAAGACACAATAATTTCGGCCTGATCAACTTATCATTATTAGGTCTTGGCATACTATTTGGTATATCAACTTAAAGTACTCCATAACACTTACTATATAGCTAAGTTTTGTTCCACGCTATTTTCTACTTCTTTCAAAATTGAACTAACAGTCTTCTCTAAATTCACTTTTCTGAAGAACATGTTTTGTTACAATCAGTAATATGAGAGCTTTTTTGGTTGAGAATATCAGCTAATAAAATTTTTATCCTCTTTACAATAAATCTTCTTCGCCTAAATTCTTTGTTGCGTGGAGCATGCTAACTTCAACTAAGACTTCCGGGTCTTATTTAATTTAAGTACGTTGTTTGCTATTTGACGTCTATAATTATGGTAGAATTTGGTATCCCCAAATAAAGTGATGTCATCGATACCTTTGTTTAAATTTATTCCTAGTAATAATTAACCTACCTTACTAAACTAAAAACTTTGAAAAAAAAATCCACCAGATGAAATTTCTAACAAAATGTTCATGCGTATGAAATTATTGATCTGTGAAATTCTCACTTTAATCCTCATTAAATATCTACAAAAATTTGATATTATACTCTCAAAGTTTAGAATTGAAATATTAAATTCAATGCAATTGGACACAGATAGTTTTGACCAGATATGCAACCTATTTACTGCGAAACTAAGCAAACTGAAAGTGTTTACAAGGACGTTTGAAGATAGATGAGTATGTTGCTAAAATAGAGAGAAATTCTTCAGAGCTGTAATTGATATTAACGGAGTTAAATGACGAGAAGAAATTAGAGATGGTATATGCTAGTACCTAATTCATTGAAAGACTGGACAGTCAAATCAGGAACGCTGATTTAATATTGCAGTGAAAGTAGCAAAACGTTGTGAACTTGTGAGATTCAGTGACAGATATTAGAGGTTTACGCAGCTGAACCGAGGCTAAGACCACAGTAGGGTAAAAGAATCACACAACTTTGAACTTGTGGCAAGTTTGGTCACATGCAGCGTAAATGTCGTTAGGCAAGACTTAATTCGGGACAAGACTCGGAACTATTCGGAACAAGGCTCGGAACTATTCGGAACAAGGCTCGGAACTATTCGGAACAAGGGTCGTGGCGTTTCCGGGGCACGACACTTTCGCCAAAAATATGAAAATTATTTACTAAATAAGGTATATTTATTTTACAGTAAAACAGTAGAGTATACATTTTGTCAATATCAAACCTGGTCGGGTGGAGGGAGGCGGTAGGATGGGAAAGACCCCATCACAAACCCCCTCCCACAAACTGACCAAACCGCCAACCGAATCTTATGTGGACTATAAATATCTCTTATATATATTTTTTAATTTTCGGCGAAAGTGTCGTGCAGCGAACGTATTTTCAGCGACAGGACCGGTCACCGTTCAGATGGAATGATTTGGAGACTGATGAAGAATGGAAATGATGAACTTATTATACTAATATATTTAATATTTAAGAGCAGATAATTATTGCATGAAAACTAACATAAAATAGTAGATTTAAATGGTTAACCTTAGCTTAAGATGCATCTCTTCGGTGGTAAGAAATAAGGCAATTCTAAAAGAAAACGATGCGTAAGTAGGCACATCAAAGAAAATTTCTGTGATAAGCCAGGGGATACCACGCCAGATCAAAGACCAGATCAAATTCACTCATCTTAGGTTGGGGGCTGTGTATTATGTTTAGGAGTAATTTCTAGTTAGGTGTACCGAAATACCATAATAAAGAGACATAAATAATCACAGCCAATGCATCTACAACCTAGTTCACTTGTTAGACTTCTTTGAGGAATGCCGAGTCACTAAGATTTTATAGCAGTTTTGATAGATTTTCATTTTACGTCCCAGAATATTGATACAGTAAACCAACTTTATGAACTTTCATTTGCTACGTCAGTAGTTCAATTCGTGTCAACAACACCAAAAGGTCAATAATTCAGATTTACAGTTAAAAATGCTTTATTTATTTAGAAAAAGTTTATTTGTTCCACCTGTAAATGCACCTTCCACAAATTGTAACCTGGGCCTTCAACCTCAGGAACCAGTAACGAAAAAATGAAAAAAGGTTTAGTAAAATTATTGTTGATATATAAGTTTTGATCATTGTTTAAATGATTTCGTAAATATGACTGCTAATTAATGTATAAATTATAGATATAATTGAGTTTTCAAATCATAATGGGTACCTAAATATAATTTTATTAAATTTAATTTCTTTTGTGTATTCTATTGTATTTAAAAATTGAATTTACTTACTGGTAGAAAATTATAGGTACAATAGTTAATTTATAAACGTACATTGCCATTTATTTAATACAGTTTAGTAAATGTGAAAAGATTGTCACTCTGTCAGACTTATCAAAACACAAACATTTCATAAGTGCCATGTTATCTAAATAAATACTTGATACGTCCTATATCTCAATTAAATTTGCTATCTAATCTAATTATTTCATTTCATCACAATACATAAATTAGTGATAGGACACGTGTGCCTCTTTCATATACAAATAATTCAATATTTTATATTCTATAAACAATTTATAATTTCCTAGAAGTATTTACTGAGAGTTAAATGATACAATACCTAACAATACTACTACTGAGAGGATAATGATGTAATATAATACAAAACAATGAATCATGTCTGCAGTTTCTAAGAACTGTACAATATCTGTTGTCAAGAAAGGAAAGTGGCAAATAGAAGGTCGCATACCTACTTCATATTTTTATCTGATAAAAATACAGTCGTCCTTTTGACCTGCTTGGTACATGAATTGCGTACATTGAATCTATGATAGTCACTCCATGCAGCAAAAAATGGAGGAAAAACTATAAATTTAGTCCAGTAGAATCTTACACAAAAGACCCCCACCATTTTACAAGCGAGCTCTCCAGATTGCGCAATTCGGTAAATTGCGCGGGACATATATACTGGAGGTGCTCTCCGTCAATCAAGTCTTAGTTAGTCAAATGAAGTTGAGTTTACAATTTAATGATGACAAAAGTACTTGAAAATACAATAAAAAGATTGAATATTTGACATTACTACTAAAAATTGCAAGAACAATTGGTAATTAACTAATTGAGCATTGAAAGAATTCTCAGATCATAATATTTGGATTGATTATCACTTAGAACTTCCGGAAACGGCCAAAGATTAAAAGAAAAGATAAAATAATCCATTATAAAAGACAAACAATATGTTTACAGGTTCGGTACACGTACAATTGTTCAGACACTTTAAAATTTTTCAAGGTAATATGACAAGGTGTGAAATAATTGCACCGTGCACTAGCAGAGGTGGGCACAGAGCCGCTTTTTTGGGTGGTTTTTGAGAAATTTTCCACACCGTCACTTTTAAAAACTGCATCACTGGTTTCTCTTTTGGATCTCACAATGGGTTCTCTTTTGACCAAGCACAAGTTATGTCTCGTAGCTTTCTCTTACGCTTGCTAGTATCCTTCTTCAGTGGATCAGCAATTGATCTCTTTACTGTACGTGGCCGTGAATATGATAAATTCAATTTTACAGCATATATGATAATCTTTAATTTAAAATATTCATTTCAAAATAACAATTTGGTACAATAATCGAAAGAATACTCAGGCAAAAAAAAAAAAACATAATCTGGTAAAAAAAAGGATCACCTGCAGGATCGCATCCCACTCGAGTTTGAATGCGGATTGTGGAGGACCTTGGAGCACAGATTGTACAGGAGGGAAATCATTGAAGTGCAGATTGCGGAGAAGTGATATCTTGGGAGTGCGGATTGTACTGGAGCGAAACCTAAGGGTACGGATTACACAGGAGTGAAACTTGCGGGTGTGGATTCTACAGGTGATCCAAAAAGAGATAGTACTACTCCACTCTGGAAAATATTAATGAGACGGTCAGTTTAAACATGTTTGGAACGTGTCACAAAGGGTAGGGAAGGGTGGTACCTTTTCGCTCGAGTCAAATGAATAGACTCTAAATTTCCCGATCAAAACCCCTCTGTTTGTTTTAATCATTATACATCATATAAGCATTTTACAGATATTTGTCTTAGAAAATTTGAATTTGCCTACAAACTTATATTATCTATATATGTGAAATCACACGTATATTATTGAATATTCTTCCGCGGCTCCTATTGTCACGCGAACCGGCAGTTGCCCAACACTGCTTTATGGCACATAGGTTCTCCGAAACAAGACATAAAACAATACTATTTCTACAAATAATTGTTCACCTTTTAGATAGAATGAAGCACAAAGGACCTAAACCGTGTATCACAAAGTACTACGCTATAAAAAATCTTTTAAGCTGACCTCAATAAATGACAATAATATTGTGAACCAAACCAACTAGAGATTGAACATATAGGATGATTGTAGTTAGGGCAAGTAACAGGATGTCGGTAATTAGGTCAAGTAACAAATGATAATGGACTAGTGAAGAACATAGGTCATAAAGTACATGAAAGCGTAGTGCAAGTGATTGACTGTACATTCAAGATACAGAAACAAGGTTAATTGAAGGTCAGCTGACTATTCCTGCTTTTTATTGATATCATTTTACCATGATTTTCAAACAGTGTATTGAATACTTTTCAACGTGGTTTTGTAAATTTTTAAAATGTCTAAAACTCTTTTAAATATGTGATTTTAATAGAAATATACATAATTAACTTCGAGTCATCAAGTAAATATTGATAAGTAATTTAGTTATCTCACTATGTGTTACAATATATAAAGGCACTACTTGCAAGCAACTCCTAGGCATTGTTAATCGAAGCAACAGAGTGCGAGGTTGTGCATGGAATTAACCAACAAGTGGATGAAAGCAACAAGGATGTGATTTGATTTAACTAACCTGTTATAAAGTGGTGGATATCATTGGTGAGATGAAACCCGACATCATTTATCTATTTTCTAGTAGACTAGTTTAACATAGTAAATGCCTATGCAAGTGTTCGTTACAATGGCATACATTAGCGGTTAAACTCAAATAGGTATAATTAGAATGTGGGTCAATTGTTATCAATGATATAATTAGTAAAAGATCTTCATAGTATTAGACCTATAGATATGATTTAATCAAGTTCAGCACAATTAGCAGGCTATTGAGGATGAAGTCCGTTAAAGGGGCAGTTCAGTCAAAATCAAACTATCGCCAAATTGGTCCTAAATCGATTTAGTATATTTATCTATGTAACATTAGAATATTCGTTGATTTTAGAATTTTTTATATAAAAAGTATATTGTAAATTAGTGGCGCCATCTGTGGACTGCGGTGGACCGCGTAACTAATTATTGTAGTACGTAAACAAAATGATAACCAGTCCCAGACTTGAATCGGTTATTAACTTATGAAAATGATGAAAAGAATTTGTGAAATTGAAAACTGTCCTTCGAGTCAATTAGTTTTAGTTTTGAAAAGAAAACCATCTCTTCATAAATTACCGGTTACTACTGTTGATAGAAAAATTGTTCACATGTTATCAGCTGTAAAATGTAAACAAATAGCACAGAGTGGTGGCGTCATCTGTAGGAGGACGCAGGAACTAAATCGAATTTATAAAATATGATATATCTCGCTTATTATATTTTTTTCAACCGTTTAATTCTACAAGAATGTTTTATTCTTACCATGTGATCGTTCAACATTAATATTATGAAAACAAAAATTGACTGAACTGCCCCTTTAAGTTCAGCGCTCTTAATTAACCGCATGGTAAGTTTATCGCACGGTAAATTTATCCTAAAACAATTTTATTCAATATATCTATAACATGATTTATAAAAAATAATGCAAGCTTGTGACTATACATTTGGTTGCGATTAATTTGGCTCTGAGAAAAGCAAATGGATAAACTACTATATTAATTATTTATTAAATTCTTAGAGCCGGAATACCATATAATTTATTAATTGTACTCTTAAGATTTTTAGTTGCTTTGTCAGATGCTGTTATAAAATAAATTCTTATTTTCAAATTTTGAGTGAATGGTTTACCGTAAAGTAGTTGAAATAACCTCTTAGTTGCTCCGTTTGGTCTGGAAACTTATGAACCACTGATCGACTGTATAGTAGTTACGATAAATATAATTGACAATAAATTTAGGGGCACATCGCGAGTATTTATTTAGATGATTACCAACTTGTTAGCTAGCTATTGTTTATCATATGTAAAAGAAGCAATTCCATGCCTACTATATTAAGAAGCTATATTGTATTGACTGTACGTCAACACTTCCAACACAGTAGAGTTAAAAAATGTATTCTAAAAAAAAAAAGAATATATACCTGGTTATTCCTTATGTAGATTATACAATGTAACTCACTGCAGACATATATAGTCTCGATTAACTTCAAATATGAAAATATTACCTCTTTCCTTCATTTTAAATCTTTTTAGTGGGCTTCACTGAAATATATCCATATGGCAAAATCTTCCAAGTAACTTTAGGACCTAGAATTTTCTAAATAGATCAAGATTGCGGCACGGTGTCTAGTCTATCTACTTCCCTATTCTATGTTCTTACTCTGATCAAGAACTTTTGTCACGTCATTGTATAGGAGGAGCTAACTTACACCTTCATGAATGTTACCGTATAAAACAAAGCTGTTCATACGTTCCAATATATCAGAAATGCTTTTGTCACGGACAATCTCTTTCAGTCACTGTTCAGGCCCAAACGAGTGAAATATTAACAGGAAAGGGAAACGACCGTGTTCGCGATTCTGTATTATAATAAGGGTTGTGACTTTGCATGTCTTGCATACAATAGCTATCATTTAAGGTGTATTTGTTTCCATTGTTTAATCTTATCATAAATGTTTAATATTGATATTTAAGCCTGCAGGAGTCAGTGATTCAATTTTAGAACAGTTGTCCCACTGTAAATACCTCACTGTCACACAATTGTCAGTACAATGTTTGTTTGTTAATGTGAAATTGATAAGTGTCAACAGGCTCATTACAGGAGAAACTACTGAAAATTTGTATTCTCCTCAATCTGAAATCATCATCATCAAATTGATAAGTGTAATATTAATAATAACAGAAGTTCGCAACGTTGAATCCAATTGTGAACAGTCGATATTTTTATCTTTAAAATATATTACGTTCAAAGGTCTCTCATAGAATTAAAATCATTCCCTAATTATATACTTCTTCATCTGTGATTCTATCACGTGCACAAAATAAAACCGTACGAGGTAAAATATAAGAAAATATTGCCTTCTTCGTTATCTTAGATCAGCACTCGGTGCTTGCTCTTTTGGCACTCAGAGCAGCACTCGTACCCAGCAGGAAAACGGTGCTTTGTTTTCTTCCAAAGGAAATTTAGAATTTTTCGCCATGACTGCTTTATAAATTACAAGGATAATATAGAAGAGGATGGTAAACTAATTGAAGAACAGTTTATTTGTAAATACCTTGATATTTCAATAGTAAAATTTATCCGTTAATAGAGTATTGTTTGTTTATTGTTACAGTAGTGCCGGTGTTTAATTTTTTACCTCTGTCTCATTTTATCTAGATTAGTTATTTATATATATTTCATACGTTTGTCTATATTCTATAACACTGTGGTAAGAATTTGTGCAATCATTTTAAAGTTCCTATGGGCCTATAAGATAGGTAGCCATTACCACTTATCCTGGGATTTTAAGAGTTACTTATTATTACTTATGAAAGATAACTAATTTTTGTTTTTATTAGGAATTATTTTTACATGAAAAAAAAGTAATAAAATATCATTTAAAATTTATTTTAATGCAAATAATAAATAGACTACCAATATTTATGTAAAAATATGTATCATGTTACGTACCTCAATAAAATCTACCACCTCATTATAATTACTCAGTATCCCATGCAATTTAAAAAATGAAAAGAAAATGGTAGAGGCACTGAGATTCCATCTTTCGGGACTGAAAAACACAATGTGTGCCCACCCCTGTCTTAGACGAATGTTCTAGTATTATAATTTCTATTACTTATGATTCCTAATAATAAAACATTTAATTTCATTATTTAATATTCATTTCCTAACAGTACGATATTTCTTAAATAATGTTTGTTTTTGAGTTTGTCCTGTTGTTACTTAGCGTCACAATCTACTGGATCTGGACTGACAGAAATAGAAGGAAACAACTACCACCTGGTAAGTATGACCATTAATAACCAGATAAGGAGTCAAACCCATATTTTGGGATGTGGATTTGAAAAGCATGTTTTGCATTAAACTTACATATATTTAGAAAAAGGCTCGATACAATTGATTCGAATGAAAATTCAGGAATATTACTGTGCTATTTTGAAATTTAATCAAGAATTATCCCCTGTGGCAATACACTTTGAGACAAATAGAATTTGACTGACGAGTTAAGTGAGAATTTTTAAAACCTATTTGGTATGTTTTCAGGTGAATTCGGATGGCCAGTTATAGGTTATCGCAAACCCTCTCACGAGACTACAATGAGCCTAATATGCAGACTGCGCAAGAAACATGGTGATACGTTCACGTGAGTCATACCATAAAAGTTACAGTGAATGTGACAACTACAAGTGAGCTTTCATAATGTTCAATGAAATTAAAAAAGTAGTTAATTATGATTAGTTAATTAATGAATACCCAAGTAAGAACTAGTTAAGTTGATGAAATAGAATTATTTAGACAGGGGAGAGAGCCATGACAAATATTTTTTCGCTCCTGTGCGCCAAATGGTGTACACGGGTGAGAGAGGGTCATGCTGAGACTAGTCGAATGGCAGGCATCCCAATATACCACCTAGCGCAACAGAAGGTCCTTATCCCCAGCCAAACCAGGAGGACCCTCTCAGAATAGCTGAACGGCGAGGGCCTCCCGGGAGCCCGCAATATGGTAGCTCCGTAGGGGTTTAGTCTGGAAGGGTTGGCAGCGGTGATTGCGGTGCAACGGGCAATACTCAACTATCTTCCTAGTCAAGGAGTTTGCAGGAAAGGTAGAAGGGAGGGATGAGAATTACAGGAATAGGAGATTATTCATGCATTTAGGTAAAAAAAGAGGAGGATTAGGAAGATAGGCAGGGTTAGAGGGAGTATTATGTATGAACATTTGAGGGTGGTGACGTGGAATGTGCAGGCTATGTCTGAAAGGGAAAATAATACAGATAGACTTAGTTGTTAGAATAGCCATTAGACAGGGCTGGGAGATGAGACTAGGACAGAGGGGAACGGAGTTAAATGGCTTGGAGAATGAGAGGATTGAGTAATTTTAATACATTGAAATAATAGCGTGGTATTGTTGGAAAGAGATACCCTCGGTGAGGTGGGTTAAAGAGAAATGTCAAAAGAGTAAGGTTTGTTTTTTCTCGGCATATCAGCCGATATGGAGAACAGACGAGGAAGTTATGGAGAGGTTTAGCAGAGATTTAGGTGACCAGATAGCCCTCGGTGGGAAGGAAATGTTAGTGATAGGAGGGGATTTCGATGTCAATGAAGATAGGAGAAACGCAAGGAGGCGAGCATTCAGTGAAAAATATGGTGCGGGGAGAATGAATTAAGCTGATGGTGATTTGATTGACTGGTGTGAGGTAAACCCTCGTCGAGGGCAATAATGCCTAGGATTGGATTGTTATAGTGATAAACCTCTCACATTGATGAATTAAATACTTCATTTTAGCTGAGCGTATTAAAATATGTACAATGCACAGGGTGGTGCAAATACTGTTGTCTTGCGCTGGAGCATCATCATGAATCCACAACAGCCTATCCAATCTGTTTCACTAAATTCAATACAGTTCAAGAATAAATTATTCTTTCCTTAATCATTTGCATGTACATATCTATTTCCATTCACCTATTTTCATAGAAGACAGGACCCACAAGACATCCGTTTACACACATTTCAATCAACTGAGAAACTTGATACATCGGAGTTGAAATTTGGAGAATTACTTCTGACTGCATAATGCCGAACATTATGGTTATTGACACTTCCATTCAAATGAATTTCAGCTTTATTTTTATTACTACCGGATGAAAATGAATTATACATGTATTTGAAGTTTATTTACGTACTTTTCGTCTACAGGGAAGCAGCTTTTGTTTTCTTACTTAACATTTTCCTAATTCGATGCAGGATATTTCATTTCAGTCGTAACTTATAGCCTTTATTTATTAAATAGCTAATTCTTTTTACGACAGATGGAAATTGGGCGGCAGGACATATGTGTTCTTATGTAACGAAGCTACAATGAAGAACGTTTTTAACAGTTCGGAAGTGGCTGATCGTCCAGAATTTTTCAGTTTCAAAGCCATCACGAATTACAAAATCACAGGTTGGTTTCTTTGATGCCATCTAAAATAAATTACATTTCAGCAAATTCCTTTTTAGAAGAAATTATCCTTCATTGATTAAAAAATAATAATAAAAAAAACCTCGATAAGAACAGGAATTTAATTTATTTATATATTCTACATGCAAGGTAGGAAGTTCACCTGACATTTTAGAAATAAAATAAATGAATTTAAAATACTGATAGAAGAAAATGTGCTGAATCAAAATGTAAAGATCAAAATTGACTGCCATCACGGTAGGCATTTTCAACTCTAGTGGCGAATTGTGGCAAACTACTCGCAGATTCACAATGCGTCACCTCAGAGACATGGGCTTCGGAAAATCATCTCTGGAGAACAATGTGTTAGTCGAAGCTAAAGAATTGGTCGAAGACTTCAAAAATTACCTGGACAAACCTACCATAATGCCTATGAGTCTCAGCATTGCAAATCTGAACATAATATGGAAAATGCTATCAGGTGCGTAATCTTCTTTTGAATACTGAAGAAACTTATTAATTTTATAGAGTATTTATACTTTTAATGATGGATTTGATTCTTATATTGAATTTGGTATAAAAACATAAACAGTTACGTTGATATTTTTTTTATTTCGTTTATATAGTGTTGTAATATGGGTGTTTACATTGGTCATGATTGATTAATCAGAATTTTTAAATGTGAGATTGGTTCAAGACCTATGTTAACGCCCTAATTAAGAAATGATTGTGTCCGAGTACTGTGATGCTCCTCTATATTAATAAGGTAATCCAAAATATTCTCTACTTTCTGTCAAACTCAGATATACGACTGCGATTCGATGATCCGGAAATGCAAAAGCTACAACAATTTATTACAGACATATTTGTTGAGCTGAATGGGAATGTAATTTACTTTGATCAATTCCCAATTCTGGAACAAATCGTTCCACAAATAGCCTATGGACCCATAGGAATCAAAGAATATATTCAAAAGTCTAAAAATTTAATAGAATATGTTCAGGTGAGGAAACAAGAAGTTTGCGACTCTTTCAACTCAATTTTATGTTTTTCTCCGGAATAAAAATTGTATGCAATGAATTCCAGACTACCATTCAAGACCACAAGAATACTCTCGATGAGGACAATCCAAGGGACTTCATCGATGAGTTCCTAATCGAACAAAAGAAAGCATCTAAGACTGACGAAGCATTTGCAGGTTAATTAAGTATCTTCTTAACAACAAATATTATATAAAAATGTAAAATCTACAGATTATTCAGTAAAATATGCCTTAGTTAAGGAATTCTACAAATTGATCTATTTCGCATGACATGGCGGCAATTGATGGGTAAGAAGGTGATGTTCGTGTGGTCACATATTTTTTTACCCTAGATGATAACCTTGATGGCTTGATAATCGATATATTCACTGCTGGTGGAGAGACTACATCTATTACTATCCGCGGCATCATCTTGTACATGGCTAAATATCCTGAAATTCAAATCAAAGTTCAAAAAGAACTGGATGAAATCGTTCATAGCGACAGACTTCCAGGCATGTCTGATAAACCATCGTAAGTAACGAAGAGTCGAAGATATTCAATTATTTGATACCGTAATGATTGTTAAAATTGCAGAATGAAGTAGTTTATCGAACGGACTATTCATTTTCAGACTGAACTACACTGAAGCAGTGTTCCACGAGGTTCAGAGGCTTATATCCGTGTCACCTTGCACATTCCCTCGCGTGCCTTCGAAACCTATCACAGTCGATGGTTATACTTTTGACAAAGTAGGAAAAGATCAATATAATTTCGATCAATTACATATTTCTTTTGGTTAGTTTGTTAAAGTATCATTATTTTTCAGGACGTTATCTTGATAGGACATGTTGAAGGTCTTCATTTTGATCCAACATTATGGAAGAAGCCCAATGAATTTTACCCGGAGCACTTTTTAGACGAAGATGGGAAATTCACTCCCCGAAAAGAAAGCTACTACCCCTTCTCTTTGGGTAAAATAACTATTTAAGAAATAAATTGATATATTCTAAAAATATATATTTATTGGTCTTCCATGAAAGATCATCAATTATGTAGCCGTACTAACAGAACAAATATCAGTTGAACAAACAGTAATTAATGAAAGCTTTTCCATACTCACAGCGAACCATGTAGTATATACTCAGTAAATCATGTTGCATTTTTTCGACTAAAGAAGAATAGAATACGGTTTCATTCTTTTTCAGATTTTGATATATTTTTATCTCTTCTGCATATAAATTATTGCTGATCATCAATTTTTCTGAACTCACTTCCTGCATTCAATTCATATATATTTTTTCTAATTTGTGAAGCAAGTATAAATCGGGATTACATCTGTGTTCCATCACAACTTCCTAAGTTTTGTTATTTTGGGTAAATATTCACAGTTTTAACACTTTACAGGACGCAGAGTGTGCCCAGCAGAGTCTTTCGCTAAGTTGAATGTGTTCCTCTTCGGCAGTGCCCTTCTGCAGAATTTCACTTTCAAACCCGCTCCAGGAGAGACATTGAACACTGACAGGGACCCAAATAGCGGCCTTTTCTTCAATGGGATAAATGACTTCAAAATTATTATTTCAGAACGGAAATGACCTGTGCGACCTAATGATCTAATTATTTCCTAATAATTACATACGTGATTTTTTTTATTATCAATTGGTTCTATTGGTTTTTGGATTTAGAGCAGTGTTACCTACGTACGGTAAAAAAAAAAACACAATAAAAATTTAACACATAGGTTAAGATTAAACAGAATAATGCTAATGAACTACTTTAAAAATTAATTAGTGGTATTAAAATTGTGATTCATGATAATAAAATATATATCACTATAATCTGATTAAACTCGGTTCGGAATCATGAAGCATTTTGACTTCTTCCATCAAAACCTGCTGCAGCTCCTCCAGACGGGAGGGTAGCTATTTTTGAGATCCAGAGATTGAGGAGGCCGTTCCATCTGTTCCAACTCAGTTTTTATCTTCTTCATACAAATTGTTAACGATATGGGCAATGTGTATTGAAACATTATTTCTTTGAAGATGTAGTATTCTTTAGGAAACAGAGTTTACTGTTTAGCACATTGGATGCATCTGGTCGCCCATAATGTTTAGGTACTTTTTTTTCACTGTTGACCTTACTATGCAAGGAACAATTGAGTCAAGAGAACTCTACGATATGGCTGCCCACACAAATACTCAGCCTCCTTCGTGCTTCACCGTAGGAAGAAGACATTCCGGGTTGAAAGCTTTTTTGGGCTGCCTCCACACGTAAACTCGTCCCAAAATCGAAAAAGAGTAAAACTGGACGCATCAGAGAATATCATCCGCTTCTCAACGTTTCGATAAAGAAGCAGAGATTTCCTGATGGCGGCTCTTGCATTAGTATCTAGCCTTATGGAGCTCACAACGAAAGGTTTTGGTAGAAAATGAATTGCTTAGAGTCTTAGATACTGATTTAATTCTGCATACACCTAAGTCGCCGTAGTTTGATGGTTTTTCCTCAAAATGCGGTTTAATGATTGCCGATCTCTATCAGAGTTTGGAAGGCCGACCACAGAAAGAAGGGTAGACTATTTTAATAATGTAGGTGGAGATTTAGAAAGAAAAGTGTCAAGGTAGTTAAACACGGAGAGAGTTCGTTGTGAGATTTCAGCTGAAGAACAACAATCGAAATGACGTTTCGTTTTTGATTATATTTTGTCGTCAATTCTGAAATGGATGTCATTGACCACTTACCAGAAGTCTCTCGACTGACTCCAAACTTGAGAATTGTAATAATAATTGTGGGAAGCCTCCTCTTTTATTATTGTAGAAACTTATATACCAGGTTTAATTTTATGAATTGTAATTAGTGAGTTGAGATGATTAATTTACTGTAACTTCATTTAGTAGCATAGTGATTAGCTAACACTGACTCGTTTCAATGCTAGGGAAATTTAACAAATAAAGAATTCACTCCGCTACTGTAATTAGATATAATAAAATGCAGTTTGAGAAAATGAAAAGAGAAAAATATATCCCCGATCATATATTTTTGATTAATATTATTTGAATGGCATTAAGTCCATCTAGCACAAATATTGTCTATAGTTACTTAGTTAGTCATTACGCAAAATGCCAAGTTCAGTGTCAAATTTTTTACTTCAATTAATTCAATTGAAATTTAATTTCCAAGATATGCAAATAAACTTTTCAGTTATACATCAATATTTTGAAAATAAGGAAATTGCTTCCACTTTATAATAAATAATGCTTATTTAATTAAACTGTAATGCAAACAATGTAATTGGTTAATAATTATGTTACCCTTTTTCTCTGTGGCAGGTAGTCATTTTACCATATAAAGTAATTGAAATTAACTTAATATTTAATTACAATTGATTTTCAATATACTTTTTATCACTACCATTTGAAATCTAAAGATACAACTCAATAAAATAACAAGGTAAGTTTCGAGTTATTGGACTGTACTACATTTACGATCCTCTAAAGAATTTATTTATTTAAATTGTATTTACTTACCACATTAGTCTATTACTGTACCAGTTGACTTAGGTTTTCCTTTTTCTTTAATTTATATTCCTATTCTCTATTTATGACCTGTTATTTTCTAATAAACGTATTATCATTAATTGATATCCATGATACTTGGGTATCATAGATACTAATTATAAAAATATTAAATATATTTTTCCTTTACATGTACGAAAACTTGGAACTTACTCTAGTCTTTTCTCATTGATTTGACATGTCAAAGTAACACAAAAGATTACAATTCAATTCATCAAAAGTGATCTTGAATTTTTCAGCTCACTAATTTCGAATAAAGAAAAGTCAGGTAGTGGAGGAAGTTAAATAGTCAACATACAAGTTTAAGACTATTACTATTATACAGAAAAGTCATAATAATGATATTGAAAATATATTTGATCTTAATTTAATCATTCTTAAAAAAATATTTTATTTAAAAAAGTACCTAAGAGCCGAATATTTAAGTGCCAAAAAAATGTTAATTTCATAGTAGTGATGAATGGAAGTTTATATATAATTATCAGCAGTAATATGATTGTATTTTATTCAATAATATTTACCAATTGAAATTGCAAGAAATAAAAACAAGGAACATAATAATAAGAGCGACATCTCTCTGTCCGTCACACTAAAGGGAAGCTATGGATAGTAATAATTACGTAAATTGAAGTACCATCAGCTTTCATGAAAATATTGTTGTATGTCTTCAATTTTGACGGCACGCGTACACCAGTAGTCATAAAGTAAATGAATAGCGTGGCTGCAGTGACGTCAGAGCCCAATGGGCAAACAACCAGCAGAGTGTTTATAGTAGCAGTGCTGGATAACTGCTCGTCAGTTTGCTTGTCCTTGTCGCTAGGTAAGGTGGTTGTACCAGCACACCAGTCTAGTACATGATCGTACATCTGTCTAGTACATCAGTCTAGTTACTGGTACATCAGTCTGGTGTTCTTAAAGTGGGGTGCCCGGTACCCCCTTTGAGCCTGAATTGTTTTAAGGGGTGCCTGGGATATCTAATGAATTTTAATTTCTCTTACGTAAATAAATAGGTTTGTAAATTAATATAAATAAAAAAACATTCAGTTCCTAACTTTTTCATTCCAAATTCTCACATCATAGTAAATATATTAAAACTTTTAAATCTATTTCAATGCGATACAATGCTCAGGGGGTGCCTGAGAAAAGCGAGGGGTGTGCGAGAAAAATACTTTAAGAATCACTGCTGTAGTACATCAGTCTGGTGTCAAAGGGGCACCACAGTACAGTGGGAATATTGACAAATGTAGTGAAATTACTTTAAAAAAATGATGTCTCTCTATTATTTATCTTTTCGTCATACCATACAATTGTATACTGAAAAAAAGTAAAATTAATTTTAGGTTTGCAAAGAATGTAAAATTTATTCAAGTTAAAATTATTGATTTTATAATAGATATACTTAGTTAATTTAAACAGTTATTGCTTAAATGGGGAATAAATTATAAAATATGTAAAAATATCTTAATGTAATGATAAGGATAAGTAATACCATAGAAAATAGTATCGAGACCATTATTCAATGACAAATTTATTGTTAGTGCTGAATTGCTGATTGTATGAAACAAATGAAACAATGAATTGCGTTTTGAAAGCCACTTTTCTGAAGGTTAGAAGAACAATTTCTTTTATATTCCTCTCTTAATAATCGCTAGCATATTTAGTATTCATTTTATAGCGCAATGTATGACGCAATGAATTAGATTACATTTAATAAATCTCGCAGGTAAAAATGTTCTTGAAGTCAATATAACTAGCAATTTAATAAGATATTTTAAAAAAATTGACGTCGTAATTAATATGAATACAAAACATCAATTAACCGCCTCAGTGACTTCTTTACAAATTATTTCACTAGGAATTATCAAGGTAATGATATGATCTTGGGGCACATTGTTCCATGTCCCAATATTTGGACACAATGTTGCCCCAATTAACGTTTCTACCTGGGTTATTGCAGTTCAAATTGACAAATGGTGAGATGAAACATGCACAAAACATAATCTCAATCAAGTCATATTATTATTTTTCAATATAATAACGTGTACATATACTTTTATATTATATATTTAATGAATATCAATATTCAATCAAAATTATGATCACTACAACTTATATAATGATCACCAACCATCTTAATTACCGTATTACTGCGGTAGTTTCAATTGCATAGAAATAGCGCGGCATTTTCAAAACTAAGAAAGAGCTCACGAGCGTCACACTATTTTCCAGAAATTCTGCGAAGTGTGTTCATTAAGAGTATTAAATAGGTTGTGTACCTACTTTCTTATCATTTTCTCCCATTGCAGGTTAATATTATAAATATGAAAGTCTCCTTAGGTTTATTGTTTTTACTCTCTACGGCGGTGACAATAAGTGGAGCACCGGCTAAAGAGTGAGTACCAACTACCTAATTCCTATCTAACACAAATAACTATTTTTATCTGATCTGTGTAGAGTGTAAGTAAGTATTTTGGAGATGATTGCAAAGGAATTTACCTCAACTGGACCAAATTTATATATGCTATATAATTATTTAATATTAGACTAAAAAGAAATTAGTGTAAAAGAAAGGTGTTGTACCACGGAAGTATATAATTCTGCCAATTAGGAACAAATGTGGATGAAAAATATATTTCAAACACAAATGTACTGGCTACCATCCAGATTTATATGACGGCACTCACTTAAAAACCTACTTACAATTCAGAAAATCCGCATAATGTGATTCAGATCAAAGAAATTACTGTCAAAAATCTTTCTGACGTCACAATACAAGATAACATTTCTCTCGTGAATTAAAGCACGTCTCATCTTCATTTAATGAGCTTCAAAATAAACTAATTATTTTTCTTCTACATTTAGTTAATTACTGTTCTGAGTACACACTTCACCTTATCATTTAACATCAAAAAGGAGGTGTAGAGTATCAGGGCGAAAGGGCATGAACCCTACCTAGAATGTAGTACAGAGATGTGTGGTCTACGCCAGCATCTCTAAATCTCAGAATTGGATCAGTTTTGGTGTTAGGTGAAATCTAATTCAAATATTAAAATCTAGTGCATTGAACTGTAAAATTCGAGGATATTTTATTAAAATATACACTGACACGGTTCAAAGAACATCATGAAAATATTAGAATTTCAAGCCTTATATTTTGAAGGAGGAACTTAATTCTGCTTCAATATTCTAAGAACTTTATCAAGATCTGATAAAAAAATAATTGAAGAAGTTTTGGCATGAATTTCAGAAATAATTTATATATATTGTTATATACCTAGTGAAATAAAAACCACTTCCGCATATCTCCTTCTATTCAAAAATGTAACTAATTATAGATTATACCTAATCTATTAGATTATAAATAAACTTTTGATATAATTAGTATTGCATTCAGCAAACTGAAAAATTTATCAATTTTCACAGTCAACATATATGCTAACTAATATAAATGTCATTCGCAATTGTCTAAACCTAACCTTTTTTCGCTATTGAGTCGTCATTTCCATAGAGGTCACAGCCTTGAATTGATAGTACCTACTTAGTACTTACCTAGGTACTGCAATTTACAGTAAAACCTTTTCTCCTTCCTATACCATTTATTTTTACGAAGAAGTTATTTCCTCATTCCATGTGTAAAACGTTGCTACTTAGGTTCATGCAAGTTAAGCATTGAATCAAAAATATTATCCAAAATTATATTAGGTACTACCTATCCTTGGAAATTTCCCATATTCGAAAAGTCATTGTTAAACGTTATCAAAACAATATCATTACATAATTTTATTTTTTGTTATCAGTAAGTTTATTTTCTATGAGAAATACTGATCTACCGAAACCAACCAAATATGGCTACTCTCGCATCAATCGTCAGTCGTCACACACAATTTATGCATTTAGAGTCATAAAATGCATACGTCCCTTCTTTTGTTCAAGATAAACAATGCACCCTATTTACAAGACAGAGCATGACAATTCAAGATGTGCGCAAAAGTATAGAGCAAACACAGGGGTGGTAATTTGTTTTATATCTTTGCCATATTTCATATAGTCAGTCGCACGATGTACCACCCCTGACACACGCATATAATTACCATTTCAAAACAACTCCCACCAAAACCTGGTAACTTGCGTACAACTGTGTGAGATTGTTGCTTAGGTACGTGAGATAGTGTTGAGAACATAAACTAGTTTATATACTATTTATAATATATTTCATTATACCTAGGGTAAATTCTCAATGACTAGGGATCAACTTACCAATTGGAAATTTTAAGTGGTCATTTTATTGTAAAAAAAGTAGATACCTACATTCATTGACAATACCCATTAATCTAGGTACAAAATGACTTTTCAGTCGGTAACTTGATCACATCCGGCAACCAAGAATTTACTTAATTCTGATATTCTATGAATCTTCAAAGTAGTAATTTCTATTTTGTAACATTTTGTGCTACTACATATAATAATCTCAAATATTACAAATATGTCTAAAAATATCTTAATACATCTGTATATAGTGTACCTATTGCTACTGTTTTTTACCCTAATTTCAGATCGAAATAATTAGGTACTTTATCAGAATTAATCGTCGGAAGTAGAGTAGCTTAAAATCTAACTAGTTTTACTATTACATAGGAATATCTAAATAATTGTCCGGTATATAGAGGAAACCTCATATTTTGGAAGCTTGATAATTGTTCTAGGTAGGGTGATTAACTGATTATTGTTATGCAATTGCAACTGAGGCGACCAGTGCGGTAGTGTTAATCTTAAGTTTGAATTAGTAAATTTAATACGTAGAATAGTAATCAAAGTACTTAGATACACGGAAGAGATCACCATGTCATATTTTTTTTACATAGGCTAGGAGGATTATTGACTTCATGCCTATTTAAATTCTCCAATTGCATCATTTATAGGTAGGTACAATTTGAACACGGATAATGGCTACCTAACCAAACATCACTAGTTTTTTCTTCTTTTTCTCGCCAAAAACCTGTGGCCTTGACAGACCATGAAGTTCAGGAGAAGTCTAAGTACAATTCGACGGGTAATTGCTATTTTGGTGGACTTTTTATGACATCATGACCTTGGCTCACCATAGTCGCCGCCGCCGCTGATCAATGGAACCTGTCTTCTTTTCAGAACCGTGCTTCTCCTAACCTCTTCATTTACTGGCACACAATGCATGTGAATCGTGCACGTATCTCGCAGATACTCGATATCACTTCATCGGAAGTAATGCCTTAAAATATTTTTAAATAGATATTTAATATAGATACGTCGTCGCTTGTTTTATTTCATAATTTCCACTCGGTGAATTTATATTTATTGAATAAAGATGGTTTACTTTAAAATATAAATCGTATTTTCTTAATTTCCTTGGTAGATATGTAAAATTTTAAACAAAATTTTAAAAGCATTAGAATAATTATGAAAAAGTTAATTAATCAACTAATTATATATTTTTTAAACAATTTTCAGTCATTAAACAAAATAGATGAGCAATAAAGTTATATTATTTCAAAAGAGATCATCCTTATGAAGACAGACTAAAAAATAAAATATGTATTGAATCTAATTATCGCGTATGAAAAGGAAACTATCACTATAATTATAATATTATTATGAATAAGAAGTTAATTAGCTAATCAAATAACAAAGCAATAGACTTTAGTCAGTGAAGGCCATTTAGAATCATTATTCTGCAGGGTTAGGAACCAACCGAACTTTAATGAATTAAAATGAGAACCAAACAAGTTTTCGCACTTTTTTCTCTCTCAAATATCTAAATATTATTTTCAATAGTATAATCTTTATATAAAGACTGGATTATTTATCTCCATATAGACACTGAAAACACTATGCGTGATGGATATGCATATATTATATATTTACAAAACACTGTTGGTAGAACTGCATATTGCAATTACTTTTCTGAAAAATAATAATAGAATTTATTTATCGTAAAACAAACAAATATATCAATGATTACAATTAATTTAAAGAGGTCCATTAAATTAAGTCTTAATTTCCCGGTACATGACGAAACAGTACGGCACATTTTAGGTAATGAAATGATGTCACCTAGCTATGATGTCAATTTCTTGTGTAACTTAATTAATAGTATGTCAGATTGAAATAAAACAATGATGATAAAATATACTAATTATGTAGGTATGGAGTTGTTTACAATTCAAAATTACAAAAAAATCTTAAAAAACAACAAACTTCCGACTAGGCAATCGATGCAACCAAATAATATAGTTAGTACCTAGCGTGACGTAATACTTTGCCGCCATACGTGGAACTGTCTTTTATATATTGTTTACAGGAACTCATACCCAATATTTATCTAGGAATTAATATATTATTACTTAATGAATTAAAACCATATAAATCTTAATGATGAACATCCTAGTGATTCTGAATATCGATTTAAATGTTATTTATAATTGAATTATAAAAAACGTTTAACTTTTGAATATTTTTTTTGTCTCTAAAATAGTTTTTTTTTGTTTCAGGTTTCCCGGGGATAAATCCAATACATTTTTAGCGAAAATGAAAGGGAAACCTTTTAAAGTTCCTAAGACTTTCGTGGTAAGAAAATGATGTGATTTTCATGAAAAATATACATATTTTGATGTTACAATTATGCATACGTTTATATTTCATATACCTATTGTCTTTATCAAATGAAATTTTTCAATAATCCAGCATAAATTTTCTGAATAACTAAGAAAATTAAATTAAAAAAAACATTACATTACAATATTTTCTAATGAATTTCAGTTTATTACTTAAGAATGATAGCAAATACAAGGAATAGCGCCAATACATATGTCCATGTGTGTGGTCTTTGGATTATTTTAATTGGTGATATCTTTCGTATGTAGGAATAATTTAATACAATTGTAAAATAGGTGGATAAAACTATTTAAAATTCTTTTTCAAATGAAGATCTCTATATGAATAACCATTAATTTCTTTAAATTATGATAAAAATATAAATTTAAACTTTAGCCATCAACTTAAATAAAATCTCCTAATTTGATAACATTTATCTTCGACTTATTCTCTTGATTCGATTTAGTCATATTAATTTTTTTTCAGCCAATTTTATCGAAAAGTTTCGGTAAGACTCGGCCCTCGATGGTGAACAACCTGAAGGTGACGCTGGTGAAGCCGAAGAAGGGGGACTCCCCAATGTACCTCATCACCCTCCCCTCCACCCAGATGTTCTACGCCCCTCGCATGAGCTACAACCACTCCATGGGGGAGCAGGTGGGGATAATTGGGGGTTAGGTTAAGAATAATATCGAGAACGGGGTATGGTTTATTAGACTGTCTTAAAAAAAAGATTATCTTCTAAGAAAACTTAAAACAAAAACTTTTAGAAAAAATTCCCCTTAACATCAAAAATTTCTTATAGATTTTGTTTCTAGAATGACATTAACTGTCAATACTACTAACCAACACCTTTTCATAAACTCAAAATATTTTACGTACTTTTAATTAGTAATTCCTAAACTAGAAATACGATATAACTCTTAAATAATCAGAGATAAAGTTAAGATGGGGCCATGTAAGATTAAAATGACTCCTGTGGGCTCATTATAACTTAATACGCAGGAATCTTCTTTTATTCAACACATTTATAAAAAAAAATCATTAAAAATTGCAACCACGGAATTTTTCATTGAATAAACTGATCATTTCGGACAATTCCATCCCAATTATTTTGCAAAAACAGACCAACTTGGCAGACGCACTAGGTGCAAAATAAATCACTAATTCACTATTTTTTATTCCCAGGTGAATATAAACTTCACCAACAATGGTAAGCCAGAGAAAGTTTATCACTACAACTTACCAGATCAGAAACTGTGGAGCAGACGATCGTTCCTGCCTTTTAATCACCACCTCAAGAGGAATTCCTTCAAAGCCTTTATAACGAAAGAGAAGCAGAAGAAGATAGACAAGCTGAGGTCTTTCAGCCTTCCTAATCTATCAGCAGAAAAGTCTTCCAGTATCCCTAAAATATCTGCTGAAAGTGCTTCCAGTGTCCCTAATGCATCATCTGAAAATTCTTTCAGTCTGCCTA
The DNA here is from genome assembly GCA_947561585.1 of Caprella mutica. NCBI lineage: Eukaryota > Metazoa > Arthropoda > Malacostraca > Amphipoda > Caprellidae > Caprella > Caprella mutica. Next base: position 574,897 of record CANNZV010000306.1, on the reverse strand, counting down.
ATGTTTCAGCAGAAGATAAGACTTCAGAGTCCACGCAAAACCTCATCGATGATAAAATGAGTCTGAGAAAATCTTCAAAGAAAATATCGTGGGCGAAATTGTCCAAGTCCAAGAAATACTCTTTCGGTTGATACCTTCAGGGCCATTATGACAATATACGCTCAACTAAGTCGCAAAAGAATATGTAATAAGAAAATGTACAAAATATTAATTCAATGCTTGTTAGTCGTAATTCATAACTAAACTAGAATATATTGTTTAAGATTTAAATGATGTTTTATTGAATTTATTCTTAATTTTTTTACTATGAAATGAAGAATTTCTTTCTAATATCATTCGTATTAAAATGCAAAGTAGATATTTATATATATGCTATGAGTTATATATGTAAAAAGCTATAAATCACATAATTTATGCGATACACTGTTTTTCATGATACTATTAGTGGTATCGATACATCTTTACGACTTCTTTATTTTGAAGGTGAATGACGCTAAAGAGTACAGACGTTGACTTCAAAAGAGAGAGATTGCAATCGACATGTACCCCTCAGTCGAACATGTGACAGACGAACTTGAGAAACTCAATGAGAGTCTATTTGCTAAAACTGAAACGGGAAACAAATTGTATAAATAGACTGAATAAATAACAATGAGCCAAATAAATGAATGCGAATATGTAAACAATTTGCACTTGGGTTAGTTTGCTCAATGATTTTCACGAACAGCGACCTTTGTACCTACTTTCCTTTGATTCCACCGACACTTCAAAAATGTAGTACATTCACATATATACAGCTATCAAAATATTATGAAAATCTTATCAAGCTATTGATAGCAGAAATGGAATAATTAAATAAATACAAAATAAATAATCGCATGAAGTAATTTATTGAAAGTCTCGGATCACATGTAGAATCGTCACTCCAGCAGTATACCACATGTAAAATTGTTAACTAGTGTGATGATTCTACTGTGGTTCAGATTCTATTTAACAATGTTATGTTACTTATGGATAAGGCAATCACTTCAATTTCCTCAGCTATTAGATGACGAATATAGATGGATGTAATTCACAATATCCACTCGAAATATTCGTCCAATTACACTTGTTAGTACAACGACACAAATTTCCAAAAGATGTTCAACTGTAACTTTAAAGGTATTGATACAAGATTTAATTAAAAAATATATATATATATTTCTTTTCAAATTCCCTCATTATAAAATGTAGGTACTCAGAAAGACTACCTACTACCTCTTTTAATATTTTAATACTAATTAACAGGTTATTTTGGGTTAAAAAAGTTATCAAATAATTAAGTGTTTCTGTTCTTTCGAACTTATGTATTTTATAGTATTAAATAATTCTTAAATAACCAGCAGGACATTTAAAGGGTATCGATACTTTTTTCTATGACAATACAATGACTAATTCCATTACGTAATTTCTAAAAAAAGTCAATCATTGTTTAAGCCAATTGTGATGCCACACATAGGTCATACTCTTATTTTAGAAAAAATAACACCGTGCCTACTATTTATACCTATGTATGTTTACAGAGCGACTGGTGTTAGCAAAACAAAAAAAAAAAGCATAAGAAAGTAAACATAAAAAGAGAGAAAACAGCTCCATTAAACCTATTTACAAATCAATCTAATCACCCAATATAAACATCTCAAAATAATTCCGATGCGTATCTCTAACATGATTTTTTTTTGGCAGAATGCATATTTGGCAAAGGCCTCAAAAATTCGTTATTCAATCAACAAAAGTCAATAATAACACTTCATAAACTGTTTAGGTCAAAGTATCCTCGCAATAAGATGACTTAGCAGTCAATGTATGAAGAGCCACCATCATTTCCTTGAACAGTATCACATACAGTCAGCCGTTTTACATAAACGTTAACCTCTGAGAAAGTCTGTATTGCGATATATTTAAGGGGCTTCATCGGCTGAGATATACCAAAGAACGGAGTTAGCAGCCAACAAATGAGCATCATGAGCGCAGCCTCCCACTGTTTCTCGGTGTGCCCAGGTAGTGCCAACCTGTACCCAGTGAGAGTGTGCTTGTATCTTTGCCTTACTCTGAACTATCTTCATCGATTGATAATTTCGTTACAAATACTTCAAACCAGCGGCTGTATTAAAGTACATAATAATCATTGTTGTAGCAATTGCAGAGTGCGATCATTCATCACTTAACGTGTAATAAGTAGCTAATTCGGAATTATTAAACTGCTTGTAAGACTAGCTACGCGTATTAATTCTTGCCCAGCAATCCCTTTCGTTTTGTTATTGCCGATCAGTTTCATCCGTACTAGTTATTGTTCAGTTATTTCTTTCAAATACTCAAATTAAGTTAATTTAATAGTAGATTTGTTATTGAATGATACAAGTGGTGCGAGTTGTTTATTAACATATTTGAATTATTTAATTTGCTGCTTATTTCATTTTTTGCATCACAATGACTTGCCTTAGATAGCTTACATATAACATCTTATTTATAATTTCATTACAAAATCTAATATGTGTATGTAAACCTTTTGTTCTAACGTTAACCTTTTCCATTTTGCTACGTAATCATATTACAAATAACTTATTTTGTCTTATTTTGAAATATTGACATTCATAAAGTAGAGAAAACATAATATTCACAGCATCTCTTTGGTAGAATCTAATGTATTGTTTGGTATAATTTCACCTTCAGTGCCTGCCAAGAAGCAAAGAGTAACTTTTGATCCCGAGGTGAGGCCATCTTCTTCGTCTTCGCCCCCGCCGTTGCTGTTGGCAAATCATCCTCCAATAGTGAACGTAAAAGATATCGTGGACATCAAAGTACATTTTGAAGCAAAATCCATTCTGAAGAACTACCATGATGATGACAAACCATACGACAGTCTCTGCAATCTACTGATAGATATTCCTCCTCCACCTTCCAACGACTTGTTGACTTTGGATATCTTGCAGGAAACAGTTTTCACTCCCAAGAAAAACCGATTCGCCAAATTAATAGAGGAAGAAAATGAAACTTCCTTCTACGAAGAAGATCTAATATCCAAAAAAGAAGCTACTGTTTTAGAATCTACTAATGATGAGTTGGAAGAAGATTTTACATGTTCCAACTTCCAAGGATCATTTGCGAATATTAATGAACTCGAAGACATACATTTCGACATGGTACGTAAAGCTGAAATATTTGAGTCATCATTACTTATTGAGCAAGACATCAAACAATCATATATCGAACACGAGGATTACTCCTTCAACTTAGAGGATGAAGTTTCTACTGTGATTGAGAATGTTTTAATTGCAGAGACTGGTGACCAAATATTGTCTACATATGGAAGTAACTTGTCGGAGGACATAAAAGATGAATGTAATCCAGAACCAGAGGACCATGATGCGGCGGATGACCTTCACATTAATGACAATTTGTCAGATCACAATGAACCTATGGAAGAAAATCTTGAAGAGGATTTACAGTCTACACAACAAGAACCACAAACAAGACTAGAATCAACTGATCATGAAGAGAACATTCCAATTAAACACGATTTTGACATTAACTCAGTTATTCACCGTGAAGACGATATAATTTATGCTAATACACTAATGGAAAGCGAATTGCTTCTTGGTGATGAACCCCCACTAACAAACGAAACCTTGTTTACTTCAAACACTGATCTATCCCTACCTTCTCAATTTATTTCAACATCTCCGACTAACATAGTTTCAAATGAAATTTGTGATAAATTAGAAAGAAAGAAAGAGAGATTGAAAATTTCATATGAGACTAGCATAGAAATAGGTGAGCAGGTTTTGTCTTTAGATGAAGAAATCATTCAAAACTATAATAACAAGTTAGAAAACAATAACATTTCAGTAGACTTAAACGCGAATACACAAAATTTCGATTTGAATTCCTCTTCATCAGATAAAAACATAGTAGAAACAGTAACTATTAAATTTGATAGAAAAAATCGCAACAAATCTGGAAAAAAGCGGCACAAGAAATACAGTCGTTCAAATCACCGGTCGATTTGCGTGGACCCCGATTCGTTGATCGCTGAGCAAGATCAGAGAGAGGCCGAAGCCCGCGCTAGGTTTAAGAGATTTATTGCTAAGATGTCTAAGCAGGTTGAGGAAACCACTAACCTGAACTATGCTGGAGAACCGGAGAGTCTGGAGCCTCACATGGTGAGTTACGAACGTATGCTGTGATAGAGCTAACATTTAGAATTAGCATTTGTAGTTTTAGTTGAATTTGTAGTAATAAGGAAATTAGATCATTCAGTGGATTAAGAATGTCGAATTTAGGGTGACAATTAAAGAATTAAATTTGAGTCACGTACACACGGAGAAGTTTCTCGGATGTTTTTAAGAGCTCACCGATTTAGAGCAACAGAGATTGTGCGGCCAAGTAAGTGATGTCACAAGTGTTACGCAAACTTACTATTTAGAAGAACTTCTCAGAAATAGTATGCAGTATGAAACGACTTAGCGACTACTAAATTATTATATAAAGCTAGACGATGTCGAGTCTTATAAATATTGTGAGTAAACATCAAAGTGTGTAGGAAAAGGTACAGAACTGCAGTTGTGGAGATGAATTCTCGTTCTACGGAATGTTTGTTTTCGGTACAATGCATTCCTTAATGTATTTATAATTATTTAGTTTATTGAGATAAGCTCAATATGCCCAACCAGTGAATTTTTTTTTTAGTTATATTATTTGGTAATTTTAAGTGCCACATTATACCAATAAGCTTTTTTAATGCTAAAGTTATTTAAGTAACGCATTTTTGGTTCTTGAAACTGTTGAACTATTTCAAGAATTATATTAGATATATTTACCATTAGTTATGCATATATTAGAATTTATATTATCTAAGTACAATTGCTAGATAAATTTTGTTACCTTTATTTATAATGAAATAAAATATAAACATTGCTTATATGAAAATGTATTAAATCATTTCCCTAATATTTTGTCATATTGAGTATCTGACACAGAATGGTATACACTTACCAATAAAAAGATAAATAAAATTACTTCTAAACTAGTAAATAAATTTCTAATTTTGAAAATGAGTTACTATTATATAATAAGAAAGTAGATAATTAAATTTACATCTTTTAATTATTTTTCTCGGAATTAAATGAAAAAATTTGAATGTATGGTTTTGTTTTGGTACCAATTTTGATTGAAGAAAATATTAAATGATTTATAATAATCGAGAAAAATGAGTCAAGAATAGTTTCCATCAAAAGTTACAAAAACTCAATATATTAGATAACCTCAAATTATCCATTGAATAAAGATATGGAACAATTATATTAAGCTGCTTATAATTATAAAATATTAATGATAATATCATTTTATATTAGGAAATAGTAGTTTTATCGATTCACTATAATTATTCTGACAATTTTAGATAATTAATAAAAAAAATTGTACGTTTCAAAATTTTTTGAACAAATTTTTAAAAGCTAAATTGTAGAATATTGCAATAAAATGAACAACCCACTCCCAGAGTAAATTATGGTCGGGCCATAGAATATTAAGAGTGCACCCATAATAATCTTCTATACAACAATAAAAAAAACTTCCACTCTCGAGTTAGTACAATTTTTTTTGAAGAATTGTTACAATATATTTAATGGTTGAATACTTTTTGAGTTATAAATGACCTTGACCTTTGATCTGATCACTCCAAAAATCTACTAAACTGATTCCTGGATAAGGGCCAATCATCTCATCAAATTAAGGGTCATTTGGTACAATACTTTTTGAGGTATAAATGACCTTGACCTTTGACCTGAACAATCCTAAAATCTACTAAACTGATTTCTGGATAATCATCAATGAACCCATCAAATTTCATGCAATTTGTTTTAATACTTTTTGAGTTATTGAGATAAATGACCTTGGCCTTTGACCGGATCGCTCCCAAAATTTTACCAGATTTTTCAGACATTTACCAATCGTCCCACCGAATTTCAGGCAATTAGATTGAATTTTCAAGTTATGCGAATCACAAGATGACAAATAAACAAATGCTGACCAAAACATAACCGTCCACAATTTGCGAAGGCAATGATAGCCAATGAAAAGAAACATTGTGTATTTAATTAATTAACTTATTAATGCATGGAAAATATTTATTTCTGAAAGATTTAAATTTAAGAAGAACATAAATAGTAACTTCAAAAAGATGAATTTATACCAATCAATAGAATGGTTTAAACACAAAAAACTAATATGCAATCAAAACACATTACACTGTATCAAACTCAGCCTATAATAAACCAAAAGGCTTCAAGGCAACTTACAAAATATTTAAAATACTATACCACATAGCCTGAAATCTATATTACAGACATAGAGAGCGGTTACTGGATAGCTACAATGGGATATAATCATTCCAAGATACTCGAGGAGTCCACTAGCAAAAACTGATGCTATATGAAGCGAGGCAACCAGAATAAAAAAACTAGTAACCAGAATAGTGGACCAGCATCCATCCATGCATGCAGACATATGAAAATATTAGAATCAAGAATTGAACGTTAATTAATTTATAACAGCTAAAAGAAGCAATTTATAGTTATTATCAAGAATTCAATCCAATAACATAATTTCCTAACTCGATCTTAAAAGTTATTCCATGATAATCTAACTGGAATAAAAGAAATTTGACTTTGTCGACCGGTAGCTAAAACGTTTGAACGCAACTGCTGCTCCCGACCCAATTGATCCACATTAATATATTCACGTACTAAATTAACTTGACCATAAGTGACACATTGTGCAATCATCAGCAAAGACTACAAATTTGAATAAGTTTGAGGGGGAAGTATAGCATCATTTATGAACAGCAAAAATAAAAGTGACCCGAGCACAGATCCCTGAGGCACTCCGTAATTGATATAATTCTCTCCGATTGGTGGGCACCTATTTGCACATACTGAGACCTATCCGGTAAATAAGACTTGATAAATATTAACTTTAGTAAACATGAATATTAACATTAAAGTAAAAATTAACTTTAAAAGCAAATGATAAATTTAATATGTAAATAATAACATTAGAAATATGAATATTAACTTTAAAAGAAAATAATACATTTAATATATAAATAATATATAATAACATTAGAAATATGAATTTTAACATTAAAAACAAATATTAACTACAAAAACTTCAACATATTAACTTTAACATAACTACGTATATTGACTTTTAAATACATTATTTACCTTTAGACAAACACAATGAAAATTAATTTCTAGGAAGTTGTCCCAAAATTTCAAAGAATGAGGGAATAACTTTGCCTTACACTAATGGTGTTTGTTTACTCTAGCTACTAGATTCCCAGTATTGTTTATAGAGCTAGTTAGTCTGTTTTCAGGGGGAATAACGTTAACCCGTGACTGTGCGGTGTAATATCATACTAAAGTAGCTATAATTATCTCCTCTATGGTGAATCTAGAGTCCTAAGTAAGAGAATTACTCTGTATAGTAAACAAATTTTTTAGTTTGTCAAGAATAGACATCAGATTTAGAGAACTTATTGCAATTTTATGGCAGAATAAAGTGAATTTGTTTACTATAAGGGGTAGTTCTCTTACTGAGGACTCTAGATTCACTATTCTACTGTATTTTCGAAAAAAATAATTTTAGAATGCTGAAGTAATAAATATAATAAAGAGAATCATTTTCATAGTTTTTTAGCGCATTATTCATAATGGAAATAAAAGAATAAATTTCGTCGATATACATATACGTATTATACTCAAAAAATTATATTTTTCATAAATTAATTGACTAACGCATCTAGTTGAAAAAGAAACATTTATACAGGGTGAGTTTCGAATTATCGGCCGGTTTCACATTTTCGATCAAATAAGAAAAGTATATAATTATTATTTAACTACATATATACATTTTTCTTATATAATCGAAAACGTGGATCCGTCCGATAACTCGGAACTTACCCCATCAAGTATTACAAATTAAACAGAGTAAATAAACAGTTAAAGCGAATTGAAGAGGTCATTGATTCCTATGACGTCACTGCAGCCATTGCAAGGATTGGCTTGAATTAATTCGTTAGACTAATTAAAAGGATAAAATCCATTCAGTTGTGACGCTGTCAAACACTAAAGTTTGAAGTTATGAAATGTTTTGGAGCACTTTTTGTCAAGCATTAGAATCGAAAACTAAGTTATTGTATAATTTATATTAAGAGGATTCTTCTAACATATAATCATGCATATGAGTAGTGTAAATAATTAAATATGAATTTAATATCAATTATTTTTTTTTATATCTAGATATCAAAATCAACGTTTATCAAACATCATAATGGGGTGTGGACGCATGCATTGAATTTGATTGATATTGCCGATTGAGTTTGACTTAATTGATTATGAAACTTTTGGACAGTTTGTAGGGGTAGAAGATTGTAACGTTAGTGAGCAATAGAGGGTTGTTGGTTAAAACACACGTCAGAGATGTCCCTAAACCCATAACAAGACGTTGTAGTTAAATTAAAACATGTCAGTGACGTAAAAATCACATTATTTCTCAATTAATATAATCAATCCAAACTGGAAATGCGTTCTATGAAACCTATAAGAGCAATATCGGGAAGTTAAAAATAAATCCCCATCATAAATAGTGTCACTAAAGAGATGACAATTTGAACCATTAATATTAGATTAATAGTAGACTCATTGCACGAGATCGTTACGACTGTCGCTAAGTAGATTCACGCGTAAGTGAAACAGCGGAGATAAATATAGAACAGTTACTTACACACTTAATTCTTATACAGTTGATACTTAATACTTAAACAGTACAGCAGTTAATATCAGACCTGAAAAGGAGTTAACAACTACAGTACAGAACTCCCTGAGTAAGAAAATTGCCCCGTACAGTGAACAAATTTTCTTTAGTCTGCCACTAACGTCCATCAGTTTTAGAAAACTGTTATTTTATGGCAGACTAAAAAAAATTTGTTCATCATAAGGGATATTTCTCTTACTCAGGACTACTGTATTTATATTTGCTAATCATTGGGTTAACGACTAATGGTAATCTTTACGGTAAAAACAAACTCGTTTGAATGATGCAATAGAGAGTATTTTTTATCTTCGTATCTAGTGATCTGCGCATTGAAGATGATTAATATAGTAGATGTATGCAGTCTGCCAAAGACATTATCGTTGATGTGAAAAAAGTATTAATGGACTTAAAAGAAGAAGTCAGTAAGGAAAATAGCTTTACTTTGGTACATACCATTAGAAATAATAATTGCAAACTATTATTATGACTTATGAGAAGACAATTAAAATTTTATAATACTATACAGTGAGTCCGCAAAAAATGTATCCACTGCCATCGAGTATATCTTATAAGTAGTACTATTTATAATCTATAGTCTATGCTAATAATTTCCCTCGTGTATTTATTTATTCATTTATTTGGTGTCCGCTTTTACACAACGGGTATTAAACATGAAGAATGTAACTATGATACGCACGGGAATATATTGACTTGATATTTAAATTACCCTGTTTTTATTCAACTTTCAAATGTATTTTATCTATGAAATAAATACACTAGTTCAATAATATTAATCTACGTATCTATGGTACCACCATACAATGCATATTATCGTGGAATGATGAATAATGCAGATTCAAGGCAGTGGATACATTTTTTGCGAACACACTGTATAATTAACTAAAGGTTCAGTATTCACTTTGGTTTGTTGTGGAATAACCAGTAGCCATAATAAAGATAGATTAATGTTTTTCTTGCACAGAATTATCAGGCGATTGAAATGTACAAAATATGCTTGTACCATTCTTCGTCTAAATGATTTAGTCGGTGTTTGTAATGCTAACTTCTTGTTCTATTTTTTAACTGAGATCAAATCAGTCAGTGTGAAAACAGAGTATTTTCATTTATTTGCCACTGATAGAATATATAATGAAATTCATAGTACGGATGAAATTGCATACATCTTATAAGAATATAGGGTACGGTACGACTTATTGTGTTATGAACTATGATCACAATATGAATATATGATATACATCTATATATTTTTCACTAACTCTGAAATAACGTATCTTTCTGAAGGGTGTCGAATTTCAATAATTACTTAATTTCTGTTTCGTCCCCTAAAACCAAACTCTGCTTTCGTCCGTTAAATACCCACTAACAATAAAAATGGTGCTAGTTCGGTATGCGATCTGGGAAATTTATGCGATCTGATAATGCAATAGTATTTGTATTTGGATATTTATGATATTGTCTCAATTCATTCAAAGTAAAATATTTAAAATCATTAGGCCTATTTTAAGTTAATAAGTTTAGTAGGAGTAGTTCATATAAGGATATCTTTATCGTCTGGAAATAAATTTTTATTATATTTTGTATCTTGTATACCTCTATCCTTTATATTTGGTAATAAATTCTATCCAGATCGCATACCGAACTAGCAACCAATGTGTCTTTATATATCCATATGTTAGTTATTCAATGTATAGGACTAGCTATTTATTGTGATGATTGTACTTTATGACTCTCCTGTAGTTTCTGACTTGGTTGAGCCTGCATTTTACGGAATAAGACTTTCCCACTAACCGACTATTCCCATATCGGTCCACATTTGCTGAACAGTGTATTATTATATATGTGCCAATAAATAATAACAGGATATTTACTCATTTTCATTTCCTGTGTAACTGATAGTCAATAATTAAATCAGTTACTAAATTATTAGAATAAAGAATAAACCTATTTTTTTTACATAAAATCATTACCTACTTTTTCTGAAACCCTATGTGTCTGTTCTCAAACCCCAGAAGTGGTAGGTACATAGTACCTACGTAGCAATCGGACAGTTACACATTTTCGATGGGTAATTTTAAAACAGCAATACAGTCTAAATGACTCCAACAAATCATTATATTTTATATATCAATCGAGGTAGGAGAATGTAGTGTTGTAAAAATACAATCGTATCTATACTATAACTTTGTTAAAATGAAATTTGAGAACAGTAATTTCAAATCGTATATATGTTATCATGGTTGGCTATTCGACACTACAACTCATCTTCGCACTACAGCAGTTTTTTTTCTCTGCGAAAGTGTTACTGCTGCTAAACGAGCATTCAAGAACAGGTTCAACACACCTAATGCACCTTCTGTAAAATTTATTAGACGGTGTGTCAAAAACCTTCAAACAACTGGCAACATTTCACCTCGAAAGCCAACTGGAAGACTAAGAACCGTATACGAACAGAGCAGAACGTTGTAGCGATCAGGGGTAATGTTTAAATAACTCTAAATTCATCAGTTAGATAAATTGTACAACAAGTGAGGGTTAAATACGGTTCTCTTCGAAAAATTCTTAAGATAGACTTAAAGCCCCGTTTACACGCTACGACAAATTGAAGCAATATTGAACACAGAAGTCGTAACAATTTATCAGATGATTGAAACAGTGTTTACACCCAACGATTTTTACTCCTATATTTCTATTTTTTTTACTAGCCGTCATGAAAGAAACATTATGATGGTTTGCATTTGGAATGTGTTTAGCATTATATATTGAGTTAGATTGTAACGATTTCTTGGAACCCTGTTTACACGTTCAAACTTATCGTTACGATTCGTATAAATTTGATCCTGCTAGCACCAACCACACAATCCAATTCCATCTCCAATAAATCGCTACGATCACCTGTTTACACGTACTGATAAATTGTAATAATCTCTTCATTACGATTAATCGCTTCAATTTATCGTAGCGTGTAAACGGGCCTTAATGTTGAAACCTTACAAGATCTAACTTGTTTAAAAACTTCTCGCAGCAGATTTCGACATAAAGAAGACATGACCCCTAATTTCATGGAAGAACTTGTCATGTCAGATGAAGTTCACCTCTACATGGATGGTTCTTTTGACCACCTTTTCTGACAAACAAATTCAAATGCTTGGGTCATTTTTCGTCCTAAATTTTCAGAAAGTAAAGTAGCTTTGAAAAATGTAAGATTTATGTTCTAAAATGGTATAACCTTTCCATGATAATCTATAAATTATATGTAAATACATAAGTGTTTTAATACTGGTCTATATAAAAAAAGTTATAATTTGAAATATTAACTAGCTATTTAATATAAAAAAAATCAAATATATAAATAGCTATGATACCTGCAGATATTATAGCTATCAAATAAAATTACGAAGTGAAATGTGAAATCATATACCTATTTTTTTCTACATAATCAAAATAGTTGAACTGCCCGATATTATTTGTACTTTATCCTATATACTCCCTGATAAAAAGTTTCTTTGGACAAATATATAAGTAACTCATATGTCGGATTGAGTGTTCTCATTAGTTTAACATGTAGCGCTATATTTTGAATATAAATTGACTCTTTATTTAAATAGTAATGATGAGGAAAATACATTTATTGATTTAAATAATATCACCTTTTCGTTTTCCTTGTCGCTTGATTTATTTCGATTGAATCTCACCAAGGCAATGGCACTGAAATATCGTAAATAGTTACCCTCAGCCTTCTGCATCAAGCAGCGTACCCTGAATGATTTAAATAGTTCAATCTTAAATACTTTGACAGCTGATTTACTGATTTACATATATTCATTAAATTTAAGAGAGTACCTTATGATCAAATTGAATGAAATATGTAGTCGAACTCATCCAATTAGTGGTGTTCATTGAATATCTAATATCCTAAATATTAAAGTTAAAAATTACAGAAATATCAACTTTCAAACATGAAAATAATAATAATGCAAATAGAATAAAGCACTATACTCAATACCATAGAGAGAACACATGTATTAACTGAGATAAGGAATACTATTTTTATGTTATTGCAAAATATAAATCATTAACAGATTAGTAAGAATCTTGTTTAGGACTGCACAATGTGCACATGTGTCGACACATTTGCCGAGAGGCACCTCAATGATTCCGTAGTCTTCGCTGGATCAGCTGCCGGTGCTGAGGAGAACCGTAAACGTCACCAATACTCCGCCCTTAATTGGTGATGCTTAACTATTTGAGCCAAATGCTATAGAGACCAAAAAAGCGTACAGCAGTACGAACTCCTTAATCATGAAGCCTGTAGGTAGAGGATTTATTGAGACAACGAACGATTCAAGGGAGTTTGCCTGGTTTCAACACCGAATGGCTTTTGCGATCCAGAGAGGGAATGCCTTCAGCATCCTCTCAGCCGAGAAGGAGAGGTTTTAGGGAGTCGGGTCCACTCCTTCAGGGAACTCAACCTCTCCTTATTAACTCAGTCGTAAGTTCCTTAAGGAATTTTCTTTTCTGAAAGATTTTGTTCTTCTTGTTGTTTTTTTGTTTTTAATGGAAAAATATTGTCTTAATTTTTGCTAAATGGGCCTATATGGTGACAACAGCATGGGCTGTTAAGTTGAAACTCGTGCTCGACACTTGGCCGAACGGACATTTGGCTGGAAAACAATTGGCCGAAAGTAGATTTGACGTAAATTTGGCCTTTCATTCAATGTAAATCCATATTACGAACTACAGCCTCCGGTTAATAATTCAATAAAAGTATTTTTCTATTTTCATCGAAAGTTATTTTATTGAAAGGAAAATTAATTTTAATGTGTACAAAATGTGTATCCATATTACGAACTGCAAGCATATATTGCTCAACAATTTGAATTCTTTCCTAATCATAAATTTCATCGCATATATAAGGAGTAGAAAAAAGCTTCTCTTCATACTTTTGAACTTGTTATTAATGGTTATTATATTATTTAAAGTTATTATTTTTATTATATTAAATAATATTACTATCCCATTTTTTTAAATAAAGATATTTCGGCTAAATGTTTTTGCTTCGGTCAAATGTCCGTTTAGTCAAATGTCCGTTCGGTCAAGTGTCCGTCAACCGTTGAAACCATCTTGACCCAAGATGTTGCCGATATGTTAATCAAGTATCAGCCATATAATGTTGATACGCTATATAATATATTAATCAGGTTATGCCAATATGACAATTCAATGGGATGGATTCGCCACATTGAACCATCCTTCTACCAAGGTAACATTCCACGAGAATGGAAAACCACAGCAACCCCATGTAATTTCTAGGCTACTATTCAGACTGACATCTCTTGCCCATCTAACCATCTAGTATCCATGTTGGCACAATGTGTCATGGTTGCTTGGGATGCATATATTATAGGGCAATAGGCTCTACTTGTCTAAGTTTTAATTAAACACTATAAATAAGTTTCAAATGATATTTTATAAAAAATTAAAAAAGAAAAAGAAAAATAGGAATGGAAACATAATTTTTTTTTTTTAAAGTTCCCCTGCCAGAAGAAGCAAAACATAATTAACATCAAGCTATATTACATATTTAGAAGATGGAGAATTCAATTAAAAAACCTACATATTAATATTATAGGTTAATAAGATATTTTGAAAAATGATAATTAAATCCTAACATGGTATTTTTAATTTCTTACTACATTGCCCACAGAACGGACACAAGTAAACAAATAATTAAATAAGTAATCAATATAACAAACATATCGTGAACTGCCTTTACAAATCACAACGATATATTTCATCGCAATAAAAACAAATAATAAAAAATCATTAAAATATATTTCTACCCAGAGGTAGCGAGATTAATAAAGTTATTATAATGAAATAATTAAAGTCATATAAGTCACACTGATCGCAGGCAGGGTTAATATCTGTAAAATAATATAGAATAAAATATGTATATGATATGTAAACAGTTCTGCTTTTACTTATTAAAATAAAGCAATTTGGCATAAATTTCTAACATCAATATACGTTAACATACTAAAAGAAATAGCAAATCGAGTATTGACAGAATCAGTACTTTTTCCTCAATAATGTTCATAATTTTATGATGTTTGCCCAATACACGAAAATTAACCACCATTTCTGAGAAAAGCTAATTAACTACAGCGGTTCGTTTGATCTTTTGAATATTATTATAAACTACATGAGCTATTATAAGATTAAATGTACTATCAGCTCTAAAAATTAGATGAACTGAAGAAACCGGCACTAAAACACGGATTAAAAACTCTTTTATAGACACTTTAGGGAGTATTTTGAGTAACTTATTTATATTTTATAATTAAGATTAATAACTTTTTTACTGATATCACAAGACCTCTAACTTCCTCATCCTATTTATAGAGTCATCAATAAAAACGTCTAAAAGAATGATGACTATTTCATCGTACTGTGTTTCGCAAGTATCGGTGTACCTAGGTACAAGGCTATCAAATTATAAATACACTTAGGAAATTTGAACTCAACACTATAAACTCTAGCAGTGATTTATCTAATTAAGTCATGATTATTCTTACTAATCATTGGTACTGTAATTTCATAACTTGAAATAATCCAAAAACCACACAGTCAATTGATGTAATGACTGTCCGACGTCCGTGTAATGGCGCTGTCTCTTAGTATTTGTTATTATTATTTGTCACAAGTTGCAACATATTGTTGAAAATATAACTTAAATATTTTATAAGATTAAAAAATACACGAAAAATCATTAGAGATGCAGTAATTAATTATATAAAAAAATATACTTAGAATAAAGAGTCATATATCAAAAAGTATAAATTAACATAGAGAAATGTATATTCTACAGCATATATGAGAGTTATTCATATTATGTAACCTTATAATGACCATAGACAGATGATGTCACAGTTATTTCTTTCTAATGTATATAATCAGTGCTAACTAAGATTGATGTGCTAAGTTGATTGATCCATTTGAACTCTACCTTGCACATGTCTTTGTAACATGCTTAATATATAGTCATGACCATTTCTACACTTTAAATAAATGTTTGTGAATCTTTTTTAAGTAAATGGTATGCGAGAAATAAATATTATATTCAGCGAAAACTTTTTCATCGAATCAATGAATTATATGAAACATTACGGATGTATAAATATATACAATTACAGAATACTACTTTCAAGTAGGTTTGAAATAATGCAATAATTACGAGACTTGCACCGTGCAAATCATTACACAATAGGTACTATATATAGACGCTAGGTAGAGCTTCTTGGCAGGATAACAATAGAAAGTAGATATTGATCTAATGTCAAAGAACAGAAATAGAAGTTATTTTCACACAGTGACAATAATAGACAGCACGCTAGAGTCTTACACAGTGTGGGTACTTGCCAAAGTAGTGGCGTGACCGTGTGTAACAGCTTTACTAGTGCAAAATACTTAACATTTTCCTAGCCATGACTAAACACTTATGTTTTGATATACTTAACAAAGAATGTTTGCAATACACTTTCCATTTTCCTATTAGATATTGTATAATTTAGTAATGATATGTGTTGATATCTTTAAAAAAACTATAAATTATTAAATTTATATATATTCTCGATGGTCATTTTATGTATGATTTGATAGATTTCCCAAATAGATAAAGTTTAAATTAGCAATAATATGTATTGATTTTCCTATAGAAATTATAAATTTTTAAATATATGTACAATATAGGTACGTATATTCTCTTTGACCATTTAGTGCATTAGAATTTATCAAAGTCTTAAATCGAACAAGTAAATCCAGAAAGGTTAATTGGAACAAGCTTGGGTGATGCCTCGCTCTGGGAGTGCAATCGACTTTCTCGAACAGAGTATTCCCAAATTATACTTGTCCCATTTTATGATAGTATTTGATCACAAACTGTACTTCAACGCCCTCTACCAACTGAGGTGCAAGGCTGTAATTAGTGTAGTATTTCTTTAGAAAAGAACTATTTATCACTTAGCTACGAGGCTAATTACATCCTTATTGGTTGTTACTTGGTTATTAAAAACTAGCTTCGTTATTTTCGCACTGCTTAATATTATTATTATAAGTATTAACTATTAATTATTAGGAAATAATCGAAAGTTTTGCAACTTGAAATCATGAATTAGGAGGCGCTATCCTCTCCATTGGTTATTATCTTTCACACTAGTGTACCTATTTAAATTTGCATCATATTGTTTACTCATTCTGATTGAAATAAGCTAAGTGAAGGAATATTTTTAATTTCTTGAAACTTGAGGCATATAGCAAAAAACAAAAATAAAATATGATTTTTCCTCGAATTCATTGATTTAGTTCGAAATAACTGGTATTTAATTCAAGATGTACCCATTATCTTATGCTTAACTAACTGGATAACATGTCTTTTTCAGAGGGATTCAATCAAGGAGAGTCAAATCCTGATATGGATTTACAACATGATTGACGAGGCTGCCAGAGTTGACTTCGAGTTCTTCTTGAAAGACGGATGCATCCTTTGCAAGTGAGTATTGTTCACATTAGTCAATGTGGTAATTCATTATCTTGAAATATTACAACAACATGAGTGACAGTGTTGAAATGAAATGTTAAAATATAAAATTAAACATAATAGTAATGAACGAAGATATCACGTCGAATTACTAGATTACATCTTGATGTCGCCAGGGTAGAAATGGGATGTCGCCAGGTTAGAAAGTGGTAGTTCGTTATTGCTTTAAAAAGATGACAAGATTTATGCGGAAGTTTTTGAGGAAAAGAAGAAAGCAACCGAAGGTGCGAAAGTCAATAATTCCTTTCGACCAACGATCGATAAAAATGACAAAAAAGCGTCCCACCGACAGAGTGTCAATGTCGTGATGTGGACATGAATAATCAGTCAGAATTCTATGACCTATTCGATCAAAGTAATCCGTCTGAAAGAAAAACTGTGTTCGAATTTCAGACCGCTTAGGCTCATTCTATGACAGCAGATAAAACGCAGCGTTTTCATAGCTCAGTTTAAGCCTCTTCAATGAATCACGGTTGAGTGAATGGAAGGCGGTAGAAACGCTAGTATAGACTGCAAATTTGCTTTCCATTCATTTAACCGTGATTAATGGAGAGGCATATACTGGGTGGTGAAAACGCGGCGTTTTATCTGCTAGTATAGAATGGGATTTAGGATAAAGCGATTACATCGCCGCAGCAGCTGATACAAACGTCCGTCAGGGAGTGGGAAATACAACCAGGATTCTTCAAAGCGTAAGAAATCTACTACTGAAGAACGTGTAAAAGGAAGAAAACCTTGCAACTATAAATGAAATTATAATCGTCGTGGTGTAAAATTTAATGTAAAAATTTAAAGTTTCCCACTTGTACGACAAGAATTTGAAGGAGATGTTAATGCGAGCTGACAACAGATTATATAGATAAGTTGAGATGAGAAGTCTTATGAAAAAGTTATACGAGATATTAATATGAGGAAAAAGTTGACTTGGCCATACCTCAACTCCTAAAATCTGAAGGCATTATTAACTAGTGGCATTGGAAATAATCCAAGAGTTTTCAATATGACATTTCTCTTCAATTAATTATATGTGTCAAGAGCAAGCAAAAATGAAAGGTTAAGGAACTCAAAGAGTTATATGAAATGGCATATTTATAAACATTTCAGTTCATGACAAGATGAAAATAGCAGATAAGATTTCAACGATTATCTCCCTACCTAAGATATGTATCGATAGATTCATTCGATAGATATCGAGATACCCTTTCAGTGTCAGTACTCGCTATAATCGCTGAATTCCGTCGTAATATCATTCGACAAATAGTCTCTTTAACGTAATCTAATCTCCATCTACAAACGACATAACCTTGAGTGTAGTACGCTAACCTTAGCAGCGTCTGCCAGGTACATAGGTATCGCAATGAATAATGGTTCTGTTGACAGAGAGTACAAATTGAGGAGACGTTTTTACGCTCGTTTTATTGTTTTCATGAGATCAACAAATAAAGAGGCAATTACACTGTAATTTTTTAAGCCCTGCTTTGTTTAATAGCACCTTGAAACAATGTGCCGATCTGTGTAGTGTTAAAATCTTTAGAGTACCTATATACTTTACAATTTGAAAATAATAGTACAACTTTACAAGGAAAAACATTTGTAATTCTAGATAAATACAAATATTCCAAAGAACCTAGGAATATGTTTTAAACCAAAAGCATTTTCGAGTTAATTTGATATTCATAACTTACAAAAAAAATCTTTACATCTATTGAAATTTGAACGTTTGAAAAATGCTAGCAATTTAAGGCTAACTAATCCAACTAATAAATAATAGTAAATATATTTATGTAATATATTAACTTTTATTTATCTTTGCTATATTTTTATCAGGTTGATGAATCGCATTGTTCCGGGTTGTATACCAGAGGAGGAAATCACTTGGGAAGGCGCGCGCAGCAAACAAAAGAACATCTCGAATTTCCTGAAGCAGGCGGAGAAGTACGGAGTACCTAAAGCTAAGCTCTTCTTCCCTGAGGACATTCTGCATCTGAGACACATCCCTAGAGTCACGAGGTGTATTTACGCCCTCGCCAAGATAGTGAGTGAAGGGGTTGTATTGGTAGACTAAACTGTTTCTACAGTTCTCACAAAATGATACATAATCTTGTGTGAGTTAATAATATTACTCTATTTCTGCTTTCGTAATTTTCTCCTCAATAATCATATTAAGGTAATTATTAACATACCTCAGGCTCAAGAAGACTCTTCTCTGGGGGAGGACACTCCGCAACTAGGAGATGAGCCAAGTTTCCTGAAGGAGGCGTCAACGAAGGTGGTGATTCCAGGTCATAGGGACACCAAGGATGTATTGGCGCAACTAACGGCTTCTAAAGATGACGAAAAGAGCAAGAAACTGGTAAAACACTCACTTTACAAATGATTTCCCAATAAATTTAATTTAATGAAAAAATTATTTAATCGACAATTGTATACTATATAGACTTAATCATAAATCGGTGACTATATTGTAAAAGTTTACATAAACTAAACATGCTGCAGTATGTAGCTAATGATATTAATATTATCTAATTAGTACATCTATTTTTTGTAGAGACAGATATTTAGATTATTTAAAGTAGGTAGGGACTAGGGTGGTAACAGTAAAGAGTAAATTGCGTTACGCTTGATACCGCAAGTCCTCCTAGTCACTTTCGGACTAGAAAAATTAAGAATTTTTAATCAGTATAAAGAAATTGAGTTTCAGTATAATAAAAATTCAAAAAAGGTTACAGTAAATTAAACTATTCTGTATTACTTAACAATAAGATTACTCTAAAGTCTAAAAGAATTACTTTTGATCATTTAGGATTTTTTTCGAGTTCGAAATATCGTATATTAATTATTATTTATAGAACCTACCTAGTTATTTTGCGTTGTTTTTTGTTTCAGTTGTTATATTTCTAATAAGAGGTCATTTTGCAGCAGATAATGGATTAGATTTTTGTTCAAATTTGATTTATTGATACATGGGAATGGGAAGAACAATAAATTAATTCATTCCACTTATATAAGAAATCACAAGCAATTCAAAAACAGTTACCGAAATCTATCATAGATGATGAATTACTCTACTATGGTCATAAAATTGAATGACCATTAAAAGTATTCATTTGTTTTAGCTTTCAATTGTAATGGAGTTGTGAAAATTAAATATAAGTTGTTAGAAATGAGAGTTTTCTTCCTACCTAAATAAACTTCAAACATGTAGAAATGCGCTATTTATTTTTTTAACTTTTTTAGGAGAGACGATTTGCACATTCTGCAAACTGGGTATCTATCTATGCATTAAATATTTGTACAACCAACTATTCAGTATAAACAATATCGAATAACCCAGCGATCTATTAAATAGAAGTGTCACTCATACCCACAACTATTAATTCAACTGTAAGTATAAAAATTTTAAGTAGCTAAGGTAGCTAGATACTAAAAAGTACAAAATTAGGTAGGTTCGTATTTCACTCCAACCTACCTTAAAATAAGAAAAAAATACTGAACTTTAAGTACTTGGGTTAGTACTTCAATCGAATATTATAAATTAGACCATTAGCATATTCATCTGACCTTCTCTGCCCAATTTTCAAGCGAAATGAATACCCATTCAAGGTTTTTATGCAGTGTTGCCATATGGAATTATCGACAGGAACCGAAAAAAAAGTTGGCGAAGGGAATACTATAACTATTATGACTGAGAGGCAAATTCAGGACGGTGCTTCCTACTTATTAAATATTATTAGTTTTTATGTAAATACACTAAATCAAATTCAAATTTCATTCTCGATAGGGAGCACCTTTTCTTGTTGTACATTTCTATCGGCTATGTATTAGGTATGTATCAATCCTCCTTAGTCTACGGTTACTATGGATGCATTATTCGAAAGATTTTTCGTTCTGCTGATCTGTAAACATATTCTGAATTTCTGATCGTCAGTACCTACGTTTCTACTAACTATTTTTTGGGTCTAACATATGTTTTTTGAGGTAATGTTCGAGAGGACATTAACACCTAGTTACCTGTGAGCCTCTGAAATAATAGACGCAATGCTGCTTTGGTTATCATTTTCACAGAACCAATTTTTAAATAGTACCTACCTAAATAGAAAAATAATGAGATGTTTTAAAAAAAACTTAACAAATAATTATTGTACTAAGGGTACTACTATTCCTGATATTTAATAATGTATTTCCATAAAAACGGGGTAAACAGCAATCGAAAGCAAGAGAATTAAACACAAAAATACTGAGAGCAGTCGCTAGTAGCACGAAAAGATAAAATTTGTTTTCACACTGAAATGCTTCGAACGACTTCGTACGTATTCTGGCGACTAGGTAGCTGCAACTGTAAACACTGTTATGAGTTTGTTTTTCACCCGAAATAGTCAGAATACGCAGCCATAGTAGAAGACTTAATAATTAATGAGTAGTCACAGACAATCCCGTTAACTTTGTGTTCTTGCAAACATTTGCATATCAAAATCGTATTATTAATTATGAATGAATTAAATCATTAATATGAAACTGATACTAAAAAGTTTAATGTAATTTTCTAACCAAAATGTGACTGGCCGTTTATCACTATATAATTATATTATTGTTAAATTATTTCAAGGTATAATGAGATGGAACATCTAAAGATATTTTTATTTAACAAACTGCACGACGCCTAAATAAATGACTATTTTCAACTTTGTACACACACTAAATAATGTGAAATGATATTAGTAATATTTACACAATATTTCAACTACCTATATCTTGAGATTACAATAAGCATAAAAGTACAAGTTTATTGACGTAATTTACGCAAGTTTCATAGAAACTATTTACAATAATATACAATAAGCAATATAATCGAAATGGTTTTTTCTATATTTAATGCACAGTTGTTAGAGCTCTACATGGATTAAGATCCATGGATATAAGTTTTTCAATTTAACTTAGAAAAGTGAGAAGAGAAAAATATGAACATGTCATGTCAACTCTAGGTGAAGAGAGTGTGAAGTTACATGAGGTCCTCCATTTCCTGCATGAACTGAGAATAGGCATCTTCTTTGGTAGGTTTCTTGTTTTCTCTCTCATCCATTCGTGGCAATCCTTCTTTGCCGTCTGAAAAGAAAGTGAAAAAACAAAATTAAAACAAAAAGGAATAAAAATTAATGATGTATTCACCTATTTTACTTCCCTTCTGACCAACTCTAGTAATGTTCTCTCCTGTTTTACTTCCCTTCTAAAGTTCTAACCAACCTTAGTTATGTTCTCCCCTGTTTTACTCCCCTTCTCACCAACCTTAGTTATGTTCTCTCCTGTTTTACTCCCCTTCTCACCAACTCTAGTGCCGTACTCACCTGTTTTGCTTCCTTTCTTCTTATCTTCTCTCTTTACTCGGAGAGAAGTCGGTAAGAATCGAGTGACGTCAGCACTGAGTGATCTAATTTGTGGTTTGGCCTGGAACACAAAGAACAACAGTGTCAATTGGTGAAAATGTTAGGTAAAACTGCTAGTATTAGACTCTTCATTTTAAGCGAAACAAATTTAAATTATTAAATATATTTGATTATAATAACCATTATATATTATTTCTTATATGATCCAAGATGTGAAACTGACCGATAATTCGTAACTTCCCTGAGCATTGTATTGCATAATGCATTGAAGTAGATTTAAAAACTACAATTATAATATATTTGGGTACCACGATGTGAAAATATGAAATGAAAAAGTAATGAAGATGAAGTTTTTAAATTTACTTCATGACAATAACAGCAAGAACCTAACTTATAGTAACATATAAAACAGTCATCTCAGGCACTCTATAAACATTCCAGACCCTAAAGTGGTGCCGGGCGCCCCACTTTGAGAACAACTGCTCTAGAGAGTACAATCATTAAGTTTAGTGCAAGTCCTTACCTGGATGGTTGCAGTGGGTTTAGAAGCTACAGACACCAGTTGGGGGCCAGCAGATAGTACATTGGAGTGAGCAGATGGAGGTAGGGGGTGAGGAGGTCCTGATGGGGGAGCAATGGACCGCACTGGTGGTGGGAGGCGCATGTTCGGCAGACGAGGGTGACCTGTAAATGATAAAATTGATTTAGTTTAATTGGACCATCCGGAGATTTAATTTATAATCCACCATAGCTATATTCTAAAGTTAAATAATGAGCATCCAAGATAATAAAGAATTATCTTAGAGCAAAATAATTTAAAAATGTAGGTAGAGTAGGTTCTCAATTATTGGTCAGTTCAACATTTTTCGAAAAATTAAAATAGAAGTTAAATAACAATTATACTTTTGCTTTATTTCCTACACGTGTTCGAAAATGTGGAACTAACCAATAATTAAGAACTTAGCCTATCACAGCGAATTCACCCCCAAAAAAACAAACATACCTTGAGAACCCGGAACCATCTGTCCCAAGCCTTGTGGAGGGGGACCTGCTGGTAATCTAACACTCAGTGGGGGGAGAAGACCAGGACGGGGTGGAGGGGGTCTGAACATTGGGGGAATTTGAGGGGGAGGGACTGGAACTGGGGCAACACCCACTGGGGGTCTCATGGGGAACAGTGAGCCTGAAAATAAATTATTCAAGTGAATAAAAGGAAACAATAACTAGTTAGATAAGCTACCTAAAATATTACTAGAATGCGAACTTCCAAGATGAAATTTTGATAACAGAGTTCTCTTTGACTAGATCTGATATGAATTCACTATGTATGTGAATACAGTCATCATATAAATTGCTAATAATAAGGAATATATTCTCAAACATTGCCCCACATACCCTGATGTGCACTGCTCTCTGTAGTACCATCATTTTCTTCACCGGGTGCTGTGTTCTCATCAAGACTGGTAGAGTCTTTGAGTCTGGCGAGACGCTTCTGCAGATCAGCATTCTTATCTGCTTCTTTCTCTAAAAGTTAGGTGAAGTTTATTAACTGGAGTAGATATCTAATCATCAAATTTCTTATTTCATTCTGTTCTCACCAATTATGTATCTTAAATTCATTAAAAAAATTAAAGTTATAGTTACAATTGAAACCTTGAGAACAGATTACCAAGCTACATTTATACCATGCCCCTCCGTCCCGGCGAGGATGTTGGGGAGGTTAAACAACAACAACAACAACATTTATACCATTTAAATTTGATTTAAGAAAATGAAGTAAAATACCTTGGAGTAAAACCTCAGCTTCCCGCACAAATTGATCCACATCCTGGCCTGAGAGTTGCAGCAGTTTGGCCTGTAGGCTGGTGATGACTCCAGACTTAGCAGCATCCTCAGCCTTAGCGTCATTCTCCTTCCCCTCCTCCCCCATTTCAGTCTCATTCTCATCCTCAAACCTAATCTTCTTTGCCTTTTGGTGGGGCATGTCATAATCCTCTTCATCATCTGATAGTTCGATGGGTAAGGTGGGGGGACAACCGGGGGGAAGTTTGTGTTGCTGTAACGTGACACTTGGGAACTCCTCCCCAGGAACTGGGGGCTGTTGAGGTAGCAGGTGGTGCTTTTTTAAAATACTATGAGGTAAGGTGCTACCATCTATTGACGGCTGAGGAGGGAGGCTAGAGAGGTCTGTTCCGGGCATTTGAATAGATATACCTAAGGGAAGAAATATCAGAATTATCAAAGGTATTTCACTACAGGGGTAAAAAGAATTAAGTTAAAAACAAAATGAAGAGGTGATAGTAAATGAAGCCTAAGAGTTTACCTAACACAAAATCCATGATCTCGTAGTTGAAGAGCATAATCTTAGCACTATCCTCTAAAATTGCAAGTAGCACCATTTTAGATTACAATTCAGTTTTATCTACATTTTTGTTAAAATCACTCCTTAATTAAAGAAATTCTACAAGTCGTTCAATAAACAAACAAGAAATATAACTGCTCACCATCTTCTGGAGGAGGCATATCCAAGTTAGGCAATGGAATTTCATCTACTGTGACGGCCTGTGCGTGTTTGACAGCTTCATAGTACTCTATGAGAGCACTCCTCTTCTTCTCATAGTCTGCCATCATTCTCCTGATCTCCACCCAATACTCGGGGTTCTCCTTCTCGTAAAGCTTCATGACTCTGTCGAGAGTTTCTCTCAGCTTTTTTCTCTTGTCCTTCAATACTTTCTCACTTAAAGCAGGAGGAATTTCAACATTATATTCTGCAAAAAGAAACTGCCTTTTAGTTGCATATAAAAAATAACAAAACCAGTATTCACTACAAAATAAATAGGAGTATAGAGGAATTAAATATTCTAGGAAAAAATATGGTAGCTACTAGCTAATCTAATTTGGTATGGCTAGTTTATACAAGATAGATTCAATAAGAATGAATAATAGAAACTACTACTATTTAAAAAGAATCGCAGTTTTCTTTCATTGATTCAATAAACTCTAACAATAATGTCTTAATACTCACCCATTTGGTCCATTTTTTCCATCTCTATGATAAGTTGAGTTGGGTCTTTTCCTTTGAGGACAGCAGTCCTCACCATCTGACGCTGTCTTTTATTTTTCTTCAACTCTTTCTTCCTAGCTTCTTTCCCTGCAGAAAATACACAATATTAATAAGTACTTCCCTATTATTGTACATGCAATTACATTTTCTTCATATATTGACAATTTCCTAAGTCTCTGTTAGCTTAAAGATTAAATTAAAGTTATAACTATGTATATTGATTGAAACCATGATTCCAGAGACTAAATATATGAAAAGATCATTAAATTTATATCAATAGCTAATTACATACAATTCATGAGCACAACACTTACTTGCTTGATCTGTAGGGTTCATGTATTTACCACTCTTGGTGGTGTTGATGTTTCTTCTACCCATTTTAGGTTATTTGTGTTGACTACACTTAGTAAGAACAATAGATTGTATCTATGTTATTTTCTGAAGTTTCTGCAATAGAAACAAGATCATTGAAGCAATCAAGAGAAGAGCAGGAGGCATGTGGGTGTGTGGAGTGAAGGTGAATAGCCTGTTCTTTGTGGATGATGGACTGTTGATGGCTCGAGGAGTGGGAGAAGCAAGGGAAATGATAAGAATTATGAAGGAGGTGGCGGGCGAGCTTGGGCTGGAGGTGAACGCTGGGAAGAGCAAGTGTTTGCTGTACAATGTCAGAGATGGAGTTGAGGAGGTGGAGGGAATTCAGGTGGTGAAGGAGATAAAGTATTTGGGGGTGATGGTGGAAGACAGACGTGGATTGTATGAGGGACAGCGGAGGAGGATGATTGAGCAGACAAGAAAGCTGAGCAATATGACGTATTCGGTAATCGAGAAGAGCTGCCACAGAGTAAAAATGGGCAAGACTTACTGGAAGTCAGTAGTACTGCCCAGTGTCCTGTTTGGAATGGAGGTGGTGGATTTGAGGGAGGAGGACATCGGGAAACTACAGAAACAGGAAAATGGTACGATGAGACGAATATTGGGTGCACCTAGATATGCAACGATTGCTGGAATGAGAGGTGAAATAGGGATGGGGACGATGAAGAGTAGAGTGGTGAGAGGAAGGCTACAGTACTTGAGGAGGAAGATGCAGGGAGGGAGTGAGTTGGTGAAGAGAGTGATCGGAGAGATGAGAGTGAGTCGAGTGGGATGGTGGAAGAGAACGGAGAAATACTTGGAGTGGGCACATGTTGAGGTGGATGAGGTGATGATGATGAGTGCAGGAGAATTGAGGAGGAGAGTTGCGGAGAGAGTGGAAGTCGAATGGAGGGCGGAGATGGAGGAGAAGAGCACGCTCTGGCTATACCGAAGATGCAAGACTGAGATGAGGGAGGAGGATTATGAAGGAGGAGAGGGTTCGAGATTGTGGTTCGGTGCGAGGACAAACTGCCTGTGGCTGGGAGACAGGAGGGGGGTGGAGGAGGAGAGGATGTGTCAGATGTGTGGAGGGGGAGAGGTGGAGGACCTGAGGCATTTTCTGATGGAGTGTGGAGCTTTGGAGATGGAAAGAGTGGAGGCAGTTGAGCTGCAGAGACCGAGGGTTGAGAGAGAGGAGGAAGTCATGGAGGTGTTTCTGTTTGAGGAGGAGGGGAGGCAGAGGAAAATCACCGTCTTGGTGAGCATGTGGAGGAAGAGAGCAAGAATGGAGAGAGCAAGAGTGGAGGAGGCAGTATAGGACGATGAACTGGAGCCGCAGAAAAGGCAATCCTACACACAAATGATGATGAGAAAGAAATAAAGCTTCTTGAGGAGAGAGAACTAGAGAGAGAATAGATTGAAAGATACATCATTTATGATCATTAATTAAATATACTTGAAAGATTTGAATCATAGAATAAGCAACAGTAAAGAATTTAGAATTGCCCAAACTGATTGTATTTTTGTGGTAAATTTTGTCATGTCATATAATAATTTGGTGAAGCTGGTGAAGTGTTTCAAATCTGTCTCAAAGATTTTATTTTGAAGACAATTTGTCTCTAATAGATTTTCATATATGTATCCAAGATCAAAGTGACCAGAATTTTCTCCAATAATTATTAATTACATGTAAACATAAGAAATTATTAGGAAATTGTCTCCAACCAGGTAATAAAGCTCGCCAATTTAATGGCAACAGTGCCACTGGCCCAGTCTGCAGAATATGGGAAATTTTTAACATTTTCTGTGCGAACAATCCATAATTTCCTACTATATTATAATATTTACATGTATTTTACTGAGAACAGAAGCCAAAATGCCAGTCTGCAAATCGCGCCCATGTCGCCGAAGATCTTTGGGGACGTTTTTTGAGGGAAAATGTAACTTTGCAAGATCTTTTGAGACAATTTTCAAATTAATATCCTACATTTAACTGTAATTTATGGAGACATTTTGAAGAATTCTGGTCATTTTGGAGACAGATTGTCTCAAAATAAAATCTTGAATACAGATTTGCCACACTTTGCAGACTGGCCAAAATGGAGGGTTTCTTGCCAGTCTGCAGAATATGGGAGATATTTAGAATATTCTCTCCGAACAATTTTAAATTAATTCCTATGTTTACATTAATTTTGCTACAAACACTTACGAATTAATCCCTATATTTACATTAATTTTTGCTACAAGCAGAGTAAGAGATCTCTATTAACTGATGAACAATTTACCAGTTTCTGCAGAATGGGTTCCTTGGAGAACAGTAGACCAGTTCCTGCAGTCTGGCAAGTTATGACAATTATTTTGAACAGTAACCCAGTCTGTATTTCATGGTAATTTTCAGGTAATAAAGCATGTCCAAACTCGCCATTTTATTTTAATGGAGAGTCTGTGAGTTATTTCGAGCCCTTCTTTTGCAAATGGCAAGAAATATCTAATTTTCTCCTATATGATTCAATGTTATTCTGGAGAGAATTTATGATAATTTGATCATTTTGGAGAGAAATTTAGTGATTTTTAGAGAATGGTGGAGAGACAAATGTCAGTCTGTATTTCAATTTGGAACATAAAATTACACTGACTTTGAGAAAAGCTGAAAAAATCCACCATAAATTTCCAGTAATTTTGCTGATCCATCAACATTTCAGTATTTTACCCATTTCTGAATTTTCCATCGAAAATTAAAGGTAACATAGGAATAAATAGCTAAAAATCCACCAACTTTGCCAGAATATTATTTTCACAGGGAAAAAAATTCCACCGACATGTCGGTGATATTTACCATGAAATACAGACTGGGACAAATGGAGAGTTTATGAGCCATACTATTTTACTTAGTCTTAGGGTAATTTGGTAAATTCAACCGACATGACATGTAAGTGTTTTTTTTTACTTTTAAGGGGACCCAAAGAAAGAAATCTCAAAATTTTATCTTTTTTTTATTGTGTAAATAGTTGCTTTATAACCTTCTTATAGTGTGTGCAAAATATCAGAAGTCTCGTATAACTCTAACCCCCTGGTGAGAGGGGGAGAAAGGGAAAAGTGGGCCGGGGGGTAGGGAGTCAATATTTACTCTAAAAACCATCTCTCAAGTCTCAGCCAATTATAATTCGTAATAATTAATTATCTCGCTATATCTGGTATCTAACCTACCACTATAGCACGCCCACACCAATGAATGCAAAGAGAGATTAGTCAGTTAGCCCCAAACCTTCGAAGCGGATGGATGCTGCGTGTCAGATCATCAAACTTTGAAAGGAAAATCTTACTAATTCTGAGATCTACAAATCTTGAAATTCAAACCCATACCCCTGGTTTTTGGTTGAAGCTAGAGCATTGCGGTTTTTTGCATTCGATTCTCCATACTGATATCTACAATATGATTGTAGGTATTCGATTTTTGATTTTCGGTTTTGTTTTCCGACAAAAATTTTTTTTCAAAATTTTTGGTTTACTTTTTATGAAAAAGTCGAAATTTAGAAAACCCATTAGAAAATCAAAAATTGAAGACAATTATATTGTAGATATCAGTATGGACCAGATTGCATTCTTTGTGAATTTTTTTCGAAACTCGCAGTCTTCTAAAAGACATTTATATAGAGTTCCAAAACTTTGCGGCTCATCAAATGTGAATTTTCACTTGATCAAATATTCTCGGTCTGTTAATAAGTAACTAAATCTAGGTAGTAATTGCTCCTTCCACCACGGCTCACTTTATATCCCATTGCTTGTAGTTTTTATCCCACGACTTGCATTTTTTATACCACGGCTCGCATTTTTTATACCACGGCTCGCATTTTTTATACCACGGCTCTCATTTTTATACCATGGCTCTCATTTTTTATACCACGGCTCTCATTTTTATCCCACGGCTCTCATTTTTATCCCACGGCTCTCATTTTTATCAAACGGCTCTCATTTTTATCAAACGGCTCGCGATTTTTATCCCACGGCTCGCGATTTTTATCCCAAGGCTCGCGATTTTTATCCCAAGGCTCGCGATTTTTATCCCAAGGCTCGCGATTTTTATCCCAAGGCTCGCGATTTTTATCCCAAGGCTCGCGATTTTTATCCCAAGGCTCGCGATTTTTATCCCAAGGCTCGCAATTTTTATCCCACGGCTCAGATATGATATCCCCACGGCTCAGATATGATATCCCCACGGCTCAGATATGATATCCCCACGGCTCAGATATGATATCCCCACGGCTCTTCAAATAACCTGTTGGTGAAATACCAGTCTGCAGAATATGGAACATTTTTCCAAGACTCTCTGCGGGAATTTTTGATTGAATTTTAGAAATTTGAGATCTCTGCGGGAGATATTTAATTAATTCCTATGTTACCATTAATTTAGATGCGGGAGATTTTGAATTAATTCCTATGTTACCATTAATTTAGCTGTGAGAGTTTCTGAATCTGCTGCTGAGAGTCAAAGAGAAGCTCTCCCTCAAATTAAATTCTCTGCGGAAGAAGAGACGCATTCTGCAGACTGGGTGAAATGGCGGCTCTTAGACAACAACTAATGCAATCTGGAGTATGGAGAATTGAATTAAAAAAAACCGCAATGCTCTAGCTTCAACCAAAAAACAGGTGGGGGAGGGGGGGAGGTTGAAAATGGTTTAAAATTTGAATAACTCGTTTTCTATGGGTCTAATCGAAAAAATGTCAAGAACAAAAAAACGATAGATTATTCAATTTTATATATACATACAAGGTTTCAGAACCATAGGTAACTTCAATAATAATAAAAAATCAAAATTTTGGGGGCGGTCCTCTTAAGTCTTAAGTATCACCCAGTCTGCAAAGCATGCACAATCAATCTCCAGATAGGTATTAAATTTTTGGGACAATTTCTTTCCAAGGATTTTCAAATTTCTCTCTAAAATGAACAAAAATCTCTCCACTAATTACATGTTAATATAGGAATTAATTAGGAAATTGTCATCGGATAATTCAGGAGACTAATTTAAGGCCTCAATAGTGCCCAGATTATGGATAAACTTCACAACTTCATGCATCGTTTGCAGACTGGCGTATCACAAATTTGGCTCATTTATGAAAATTTCAAGCCAAAATTAACATAGGAACATAGCCTATAGGCCAGTCTGCAGAATATGTGAGATATTTGGGATATTCTCTCCGAACAATTTTGAATTAATTCCTATATTTACATTAATTTTGCTACAAACACATCTGAATTAATCCCTATATTTACATTAATTTTGCTACGAAGAGAATAAGAGATCTCTACGACTACGAACACTTTACCAGTTTCTGCAGACTGGCCTATAGGTAGGAATTAATTCAAAATTTTAAGCAAATTAGGCAATTACTTATAGGTATTTGAGTAATTGCCTAATTATAGGCAATATAGGTATTTGAGAAATTGAGGTTTATACCTACTAGGTATTTGAGGTTTGACCATTTGAAATCTAAGCTAATTAATTGGCTTTAGCTGGCGTACTAGGTACCTACTGTCAGTATTCTTTAATAATAATATCATTAACATGGGGCCATGGCCCAGGCCCATGGGCTACTGGCAGTGGCCCTACCCCTAACAACTTCAAAGGCTTAAAACTTAAGTAAATAGTTATAATATTCTCATTAATGTAACTGTATGCTAGGTAGGTACCTAGTAGATGAATAAATTACATATTAACAAAATTTTGATTTTTTCTTTTTAAGACTTTCCTAACATAATCTCACACTCATAGATGAATTTTGTATTTTTGTACTTAGCAAGCACCTAGATAAACATAAACTGGAATTTTTGCCAATAAAAGTACCACGGTGCATAAGAGAACTAACAACTGTTTTGCCGTCAAAAATATTTACGAGGTGGAAAGCCATCGCCAAACATCACTGATATTATATATGCTCTATATTATTCCTATACACGAATTTTGTGCTCTATATTATAGCTATACTCAAAAGGGTCAATTTTGATTTCCAATATTGCAATTTCAAGGTGAAAAATAAGCAAACAATACAGTGTTTCATTTATTCGATATATCCACTCTTACGAACCTCATATTTCAGTCTAGGAACAAAAGTATCGATAGCGGTAAATATCTGTTCTTGTGAATTGCTTCCCATTCAACAACTTGCAATTTTATATTGAACTCTATTAATATAAACTGGGAAAAATGTAAGGAATTTGAAAAAAAAATGTATTGCAGAACTTTTGTGTCACCCTGTAGGGTTTTGATTATAAAAATCATTAAAAGAAACACTAGATTATGTGCACTCGGTAGAGCGCATACCTTCGCCCACCGCATTGACCCGTTCTCTCCCAAAATTTAATAAACTGCTAACTGGATAACAACCAATCGTCCACCAAGTTTCATGCAATATGGTTCAATACTTTTTGAGTTATTGAGTTATAAAAGATCATGACCTTGATCTTTGACTGGGTCACTTCCAAAACTCTACCAGCAGGTCACTGGACATGGACCAATCGTTTCACCAAATTTCAGACAATTTGGTTGAACACTTTTTCAGTTATTCGAATAACAAGATGATAAATCAATAGATATACCGTACGGCTAAAATATGACCTTCCTGCATTCTGCGAAGGTAAAAAGCCTCATATATTAAATCTCTGTGAATGCAGTCACTGAAGAGGGAAATGAAAAGGTGATAGTAAATGAAAATTTAAGCCTACGTAATTCAAAAAAATAAGACCTCGTAGTTGAAGAGCATAACCCTAGCGCAATCCTCTAAAACTGAAAGCAGAGTTCAAAAAAATGTTATATATACATGGTAAAAAGGAAAATAAACAATCCAAATTACAACAGTTCGAGGCCCAAGGGACGTCATCCACCTTCTCTTCCATTCACTACAGACAGTTTCAGAATGCATCTAGGGGCAGTTCCAGAATTATCATTTAAACAAAGTGGATTCAAATGATATTATATGAATTATAAACATTTTATTATCTAGTTAACATTGATATTACAATAAACAAAACAAATATTTAATCTAATAGACTTCTATGAATTTTTAGTTTGTTGAACAGAGGTAACATTTTCAGCATTGGTTTGTACACTTTCTCAACAGCCAAAACAGCACTGAAATAGAAAGAAAAGCACTTATGAATTATTTTATAGAATAAATTGGTAGTATTAGCTTAAAGGTCCTCTCCAGGCTCCGGGAAAAAAATGAGTTTATTACATAATATAATAGAACTAAGGTCTACGATCATTATTCTGCAAACTGCATACAATTTGGTTCAGTAGGTATATATTTTATAATTTGCTTTTAAAGTTTTTTAATACTCTGTGAGCAACAATTGAGCGAATCACTAATCTGATGCTCAAGAAGAAGATTGTACACTCTTTGTTTTGATTACAAATTTGAATTTTATAAACAAACCAAGCGTTTTCGGCCTTTATTTAAATTATTTAGATATTAATTGTTTCCTAAAGTATATAAACGTTTCTATTATAAGTTCATTCAATTTTATACCTTTACACGAATATTAAATGGATTTATTAAACCTAATACCTAGTTGACAATCAAAACAAATGGTGTACATTCTTTTTCTTCAGGCTGAAAATTTCTTAAATTAGTAAGTCGGAAGTAAAATAGGTTTTGTAGAGTTTTGATTTTAAAAATCTTTAAAAGCATATAAAATTAAAAATACGCTACCAAATTTGATGCGGTTTGCAGCAAAATGATAAGGAACATTAGCCTCATTAAATAAAGCAATAAAAATATTTGCTTGGAGAGGACCTTTAAAGTTAATATTGAGAACACGTGTTTTACGCGTTGAGAAGGTAGAATGCACATAAAAGTCAAACATTTATACTTGCCTTCCAAAATCTTCGTGTGAAAAGTTATCCAAATGCGTAACATGGACAACATTTTTCAATTTAGAGAGCAGGATTCGTACTCCCTGCAATACGAGAACGATTAGTTTAATTAATTAATCGATTGAAAATTAGAATGGTTTGACAATACTAAGAAATATGTATAAAGAATTACTATCATGTATCAGGTTTTCTATAGGCCATAATCAATATAACGTACAATTATGAATCAATGTTTTTTAATTGGAGTAGCAGTTGCTAAAGTTATGTAATTTATCATTTTAGAATTTGATGATTCGAAGTAATTATATCATTATACGAACTAATGGGCAAATTCTGTTCAATATAACACCTCTATAATGAACTAGGTCACTATAGAAATCAAGAGATGGGTAGAAAACCGATGCATAGAAAACTATACAATTTATGTTCAATAAATAAATAAAATCATTATTTCTACTTTAGTTCTCAGGATTCTACTAATCATGATGGTTCACTATACAGAACTTCACTATATTGGAGTTGTACTGCAATAGAAATCAATCATCAAATTTCACATATATAATGCTTAAAATAATAAATAAAAAGATATGCTACGACTCACTGCGGGCGGTACAATGGTGTCCATTTCGCTGTAAAATATAGCCATGGGCGTCACCACATTCTCCAATTTATAGGGAGCAGGCTTGGGCGAACCGT
Source organism: Caprella mutica (assembly GCA_947561585.1). NCBI lineage: Eukaryota > Metazoa > Arthropoda > Malacostraca > Amphipoda > Caprellidae > Caprella > Caprella mutica. The sequence continues at coordinate 540,061 of CANNZV010000306.1, read as the reverse complement.
ACATTTTCTTATTCCTCTCTTTTCCGAAAGAAAAAGGTGCAAACCTAGCTGTGGGTGGAAGATAATCAGTCACACAATAGTAGGAATGATTTATTTTACCCTTATCTACTATCAAATGAACAGGAGACAATAAATATATACCTATTAAATGTTAAATATTATAGGTGACGATAGCAAACATGAGCGCGGAGAGTTTTCTCATACGTTACATTTCAGATGAAGATGTATATTGTATAGTAACTATACAGATTTTAACTATAATCTAAGACGTAGATTTCACTTACCGGTTAACACGAGTTGTTGGTAATGCATTAACGTCCTTAGGGAAGTACCGGCCGGATAATGGGACAGTATTGCCGGTACGTATTCCTGATTAGGAGTAAAAAATTAGTAAAAACAGGTAAAGTTATTACCTTATTTTCATATGGGTTAAGTAACGAATTAGAGGACAGTTCCCATTTTCATCATAGGAAATATATATACAAATTAACATTTTAATTGTTATTTTAATTACAGTTAAGAAGTTAATATTTTTAGAAACGTTATGATTTAATTTCTGCACTTTATCATTTTTATTAAGTTACATTTAACATCTAAAACCATATCTTACATTATAAATCAATTATTCATAAATGAATATTTCATTCTATTGCAAAACTACAATAGATTTTAATAAATTAATTAGAGACAAAGGAGCTATGGCATGATAAATTATATAACAAGTATATTCTTTAAATATATAAAAACATCTTTAGACCTTAACTCAAAAAGATCAGTTAAATCACAGGTACAGTAAAAATCCTCTATAGTGAATAAGTTAGGATGTAGCCTGAATAGTGAACAAATTTTCTTTAGTTTTAGAAAACTAAAGGTTATTTTATGGCAGACTAAATAAAATTTGTTGACCATTCAGGCTACAACCTTATACTTATTCATTATAGAGGAGTTCACTACAGAGGAGTCCTCTACAGAGTAGTTCACTATAGAGTAGTTACCTATAGTCAAGTTCTACTGTAAATTGAAAAAAAAAATCCTCTTCTCACCTTGGTAAAGTTGTTGGGATCACTCCCCATGAAGGTCTGAAAGATGCCCCCCGTCATGGGTGCCGAGCAAACTGTGTTCCCTTGTCCGATCATACAGTTGGGGAACATTTCCCGGCCACTGCTGCCGTATATCAAGATCTATTAGTACAAAATACTTTAATTTATATCATGTTGTTTAATAATATATTGACGTGTCTAGTAATAAATCTGTTTGTATGGATAGTTAATTATTCAGGAATCGAAAGCGTTTAATGATTTATAGTTTAAACTGTAGGAGAATGAATTGATCAAACGGTAATAAATCTTTTCAAATATCTTATATAATGTAAGAGATAGTTTAGTTATTAAATTTTACAAGTTAGCGTTTAAAAAGTTAATGCTTTGTACGTCAATTGTTTTCTTGTGATTCACCGCAGGTTTTATATAGAAGCTATATCAGAAATTAAGTTCTTTTATACATTAAATCGATGGACTACAAAATAGTTAAATTACAATTGGGCAAACGAATCTAAAGTATTGATTGGTAAACTAATACGGTTTCTAAGTTTGTATTAACTATGAATTAACACTTGGTGCCCTAAACTAATTTGAGGTTTTAAAAACGAGAATTTTTGTGATGTATGGGTGAAGAAGACATAACAAACAAAAATTAATCATTTTTTTCATCATTTAGCTTAATAATTGTGCTTTAAACTAATGTAAATGAACACATTTGTTCTAATATGCGAGAGAATACACACATGTCTTTATATGATTGTTTAAGGAAAAATATCTCAAAAAAAAAACTCACTGAATACATCATTTGAAAGGGGACACATATATGTTACCTATGGCAGAAAGGGTAAAATGAAGTCATATCTCGTTACCTGGTAGAATATGGCTTGCTTTATGATGTGCTTCATGTCGTTGTGGAAAATAAGAAAGGCTGAGGGTGCGATGGCTACCATTCCGATTATCTGAAAAATAACAGCTTATAAGTTTCTACTTTGATCTTTCTTATAAACTAAGATTATTATATACTTTTCTATAATTGAAAATATGCAACAGTCCAATAACTCGTAACTGAGCCTATATAAAGGGTCGTACACACGTAGGGTTTTTTAAGTCTTTCCACCAGACTTTTTGCTAAGCTCCTCCTACTTTTTCCACGAGAATATAAGAAAAGACGATATTATTATTATTTATTTTAGTTAGTATCCATTTTACCTGCAGGTATCATGGATAGCAACTAAAATAAATAACTATATATAATATCGTTTTTTCTTATAGTCTCGTGGATAAAGTAGGAGGAGCTTAGCGAAAAGTCTGGTGGAAAGACTTAAAAAACCCTGCGTGTGTACGGCCCTTTACAATATACCTCACCTTTTTCTGATATTCTGGTTTATAGTGGGCCATAGTGAGGAAGACCGTAGTCCCCATACTGAAGCCGACATAGTAGAGCCTCTGTTGACTCGTAGCGTTCAGGACATAGTCTATGGTTGCCGGCATGTCGTAGCGACCCATCTCATCGAAACTGAAAAGGTTATCTTTCATTAATATATTTGTAGGGTAAGTTACGAATTATCGGTCGGTTGCACAGCTTCGGTCATATAAAAGAAAAAACGTTATACGTAATATTTTTTTTATTTGGTATCCACGATACCTGCGTCCTGCAGGCGTCATGGATACCAGTTAAAATAATCTAAATAATTAGTACATAATTTTATCTTGTATGACCGAAGATGTAGAACTAACCGATAATTCGTAACTTATTCAAGGTCTATTTCACTTCCAATTATCTAGTTATAACTTTTAACAAACGAATGAAATTTTTTTTCAGTGGAAAATTCATTCAACAATATATATGATATAATTTTAACAATGTACGTATGTATATCTGAAATAGAATATAATTCTACACGATGAACTTTGTGAATGTTTTCAGGGTTCTTTTCTGTTTGCTGGGTGCATTTGAAAATAATGGAAATATAATAATAAAATATAATGGTATCATAATTACTGACTTTTACAATTTAACTATTTTCTTAGATAAAAAAAAACTTGTTATATTAAATAATGTATATAGAAGAGTTTCTGTTTCCTGAGCCCATATGAAGAAAATTTTCTTCTTCTCCGATATTATGCCATATCTATGTGGGATTTTAATTCTTTATTCATTCGAATCCAGGTTTCTCCAAATCCATTTCAGTTTACAATCTTCGTCATCAAGGAAAGTTGTTCTCATAAAGCAGATGTCATTAAATAACAACACGTATCAATGATATAATTATATTTGCATTATTTTCATTTTTTTCAAATGCCCCAAGCAAAGAGAAAAGATCCGTTTTCAGTTTTAGACGAACCTGAACTCCCAGAAATTATCGTCAGTGCAGCTCATGTTCTGGTGCTTCCTCGTGTAGACGTTACCTCTGATGTTGTTCATCCAGACGTCGTAACCTGCGTCCGCTAGGATGTACGCTGTAACGGAATGAAGTGTTAGTACATCTAAAGTTACAAAAATCAAAATGCTTAAATTGAAACATTTATGAAATAAGTTACTGTTAAAAAAAAATTTTACGGTAAGTTTTTAATTATCGGTCAGTTCCACATTTTCGGACACGTAATAGAAAACGATACAAGAAAAATAAAAAATAAATAATTATTATTACATTGTTTTTTCTTACGTGTCCGAAAAGGTGGAACTGACCGATAATTAAGAACTTGTCCTAAGTTTCGTTGGAAATATTTAGATGAAAGTATATCTATAAAAAGTTACATTTCACGTTTTCAGAGTATTGGATAAGGTAGAATTTCAATTATCAGATGTGAATTATATAACGGATGGAAATTATCAAAATTCGCATCAAAATATTTTCAATATATGATACGTATTTTTGATTATGAAATATTCTAAAAATTCTGGGTATTTAATTTACATCTGGCAATTGAAAGTTTACCTTAACAAATATAATTATAATTTCCATCCCGTATATCCCAAAATCAGAAAAAATATATAATAGGTAAACATAAATTAACTTCCAAATTGAATGCCTATCTAATGGTACAAAGTTGATTTCAAGTTCAATACCTAGGGCCTTATCAGGAGTGTTCAGAACCCAAAAGGACGAAGAGCTCATCAAGCCATGCTGGATAAGGACGACAGGCCTCTTGGTCCCAGCATGCTGGTTCTTGCCATGGGGTATCCGATGCATCTCCAGTATGTACCCATCTTCGGTAACGGGGTGGTGAATTTCCACTGGGTAACCCTCTTCTCTGATAATTTCTGGCTATTAAATTCATCTGTTAGAACATGTACCTAAGTCAATTCAAAATGCAATTGTACTTATAATAATGAAATTAATATGAAGAAATATGGTAAATTAGTCTATTCATAATGCTTATTAATTTACAGTAGTAATTACTTTCTGATTTAAATTAAATATTTATTTCTTTTTCAAAAAATTAAGAAATTTCTCTAAAAAAATGATCGACATCGTTTCAATATAAGAATAAATATCAATAACTAAATTGACCAAATTTTGTTCGAAATAACAATTATTTTGATACAATTAGCGAATTAAAATTACCAATTCTTTTCATACCTTATCAATTCAAAATATCGCAGTTATTCAAATCTATTTACCATCAGTACCTACATATTAACTCACCGTAGTGTAACTAATAAAGTTTAGAATTCTTCTCCGGCGGGACTTCAGGGATGAGTCCACCATCACGCACTTCACCACACTCATTATCAAGAGGAAATAAAAGATTGTGTTAACTCTAATATAACTTTGCGAAGGAATCATCTTTGGGGCTATAGAAACATGGGAAGTGATTCACTGAAAAAAAAAAAATTTAGTTCCACATAAAAATTTTCACATAAGAAACAAATAAAATCAAATAAGAAAAAAAAAATTCCTAATTTTATTACAATATTAATGGTATTTTTGTGAAACAATGTATTAACACGTTTAATTTGTTGTACCCATAATATACAGGGTGAACCACAAAAAGTGTACCCTACTTTGAATTGATATAAATATTGTATATTGAAGTAGATAAAAATTAAAGTTCAAGTAAAATTAAAAATAATAATTCTACCATTCTATCACCGTCATGTGCTTATATACCATTAGAGGGAATTAAATAAAAACTTCAACACAAATATTAATAGAATAGTGTTTACAGAACCAAATTAACCTCTGTATAGATTTTACATCATATTAATTCAAAGTGAAGGGAGGTATTTGTTGTAACACACATTTTTACTTGAACTGTATTTTTTATTTACTTATATATACATTATTTATACTTATTCAAACTTGGGTACACTTTTTTGTAGGTCACCCTGTATGTAAAATAAATAGAATCGAATGTGTTGATGTGTGACGTCATAACAGCAACATTGAAACTAAAATGATCACCAGTCAAAATACCTTTTCTAGAAAATTGATAAAATAGTAGATTTATATAGATTAAAATTCTGTAAATCAATAGGTCTCATAAATAATAAATCATTTCGAATTCATTATAAGAGAAAGTGTTTTTGATAAACAATTGGAGCAAAAAATTTACCAATCGTGCTAGCTGTAAAAAATTGCCATTTTTTTTAATATTTAGAAAGTACCTATGTATGTACAGTAAAAAAATGTTCCTGGAATGATTTTTCACACTATACTAATTTCACATTTTCAAACATAAAATTTACAATTGTAGTTCTGGTTAGACGGTGACAAATATATAAAATAAAATAAAATAATAAAAAATTTGAAAAAAATGATTTGAAAAATTGAAGACTCTTTTCTTCGATAGTATATCATCACTTGCTTTTGGTACTTTCAATATTGATTCTAAACTAGGGATGTCAGTAAAAACTTTATTTAAAATACATTTTAGCTATCATGGTTAATCTATGAAAGAATTAGGTTAATAACTAAATATTTGTTAATTCTTAATAACCCAAGTACCTATAAAAAATATATTCATTTCAACTCGGAAAAACAATTGCTCGAATGAACAATTGCTCGATTGTATTAAAGGAGAGGAGTAAATTGATTAACAAGAGATTAAGGATATTGCCCTGCATAAAACAGCCAGAAAGAAAATCTATTAATTTATAGAATTTATAGTATCAAGCTACTTTCAGATTATTTTCATCGAACAACCCAAAGCAACCGATATCAGTTATTCAAACCATCTAATCGTTTATCAATGCTCCCCTACGTCGAGAAATAATAGTCTTTATAACCGTTACGAACACCATAAAAGATCACAAAAAATACCCAAATACACCACCTCATAACTGACACCCATTATGAACTCAACCATTAACTGAATAGTTTTTGTAAATATATTTTTAAACATTAGTTTAAAGGCAGAAAATTAGCCGCTTTAACTCAAACACTCCCTTCGCCATCACACCGAATGAAAGACAATAATACTCTCTTCAGTGGAGTAGTCGCCGTGAACTCTACTGGGCACTGATGGAAAATTAAAATTATTTCACCTATTGAAGGGTGAAGGCTAATTGAAAACTAATCTATAACATGAATTCGGTTTTATGAAAAGAAAACATGAATACCAGTTATACCACACAAAAGCTCTCTGAAAAGAAATCAGTAAAAGTAAGATTTCAAATAAGCTATAATTGTAAAAAGCGATGAAAAATGAGATATAGGTATTATTGATAACTAATTAGTAACAAGGGCGGTTAAATGACTAACTGCAACTAATAAATTCGAACACTGTGAACAATTTGATCATTCGAGCAATTGTGTTTCGAGAAATTAACTTTCAATAAATTGTTTTTGAGCAATTTACTTGGAACTATACAACCTTATATGAGGATGGCCTTAACATTCAAATAGTAAGGTTAGGAGTAGAATCTTTTGGTGCTGTCAGTCAAGAAAATGAAAAAAGTTACCTAGATGTGACCTTGTGACCTATATAAGAAAATGCCCATTATTTATAATAAAAATGTTTACTATAATAAAAATCTTCATTATAATGAAAATGCCCATTATAATGAAAATACTCATTATAATGATAATGCCAATTATAATGAAAATGCTCATTATAATGAAAATGCTCATTATAATGAAAATGCCCATTATAATGAAAATGCCCATTATAATGAAAATGCTCATTATAATGAAAATGCTCATTATAATGACAATGATCATTATAATGAAAATACTCATCATAATGAAAATGCCCATTATAATGAAAATGCTCATTATAATGAAAATGCCCATTATAATGAAAATGCCCATTATAATGAAAATGCTCATTATAATGAAAATGCTCATTATAATGACAATGATCATTATAATGAAAATACTCATCATAATGAAAATGCCCATTATGATGAAAATGCTTATAATGAAAATGCTCATTATAATGAAAATGCTCATTATAATGAAAATGCCCATTATAATGAAAATGCTTATCATAATGAAAATGCTCATTATAAAGAAACTGCTCATTATAATGAAAATGCTCATTATAATGAAAATGCCCAATATAATGAAAATGCTCATTATAATGAAAATGCTCATTATAATGAAAATGCCCATTATAATGAAAATGCTCATTATAATGAAAATGCACATTATAATGAAAATGCACATTATAATGAAAATGCTCATTATAAAGAAACTGCTCATTATAATGAAAATGCTCATTATAAAGAAACTGCTCATTATAATGAAACTGCTCATTATAATGAAAATGCCCATTATAATGAAAATGCTCATTATAATGAAAATGCCCATTATAATGAAAATGCTCATTATAATGAAAATGCTCATTATAATGAAAATGCTCATTATAAAGAAACTGCTCATTATTATGAAAATGCTCATTATAAAGAAACTGCTCATTATAAAGAAAATGCTCATTATAATGAAAATGCCCATTATAATGAAAATGCTCATTAATTATAAAGAAACTGCTCATTATAATGAAAATGCACATTATAATGAAAATGCTCATTAATTATAAAGAAACTGCTCATTTTAATGAAAATGCACATTATAATGAAAATGCTCATTATAAAGAAAATGCTCATTATAATGAAAATGCCCATTATAATGAAAATGCACATTATAATGAAAATGCTCATTAATTATAAAGAAACTGCTCATTATAATGAAAATGCACATTATAATGAAAATGCTCATTATAAAGAAAATGCTCATTATAATGAAAATGCACATTATAAAGAAAATGCTCATTATAATGAAAATGCTCATTAATTATAAAGAAACTGCTCATTATAATGAAAATGCACATTATAATGAAAATGCTCATTATAATGAAAATGCTCATCATAATGAAAATGCTCATTATAAAGAAACTGCACATTATAATGAAAATGCTCATTAATTATAAAGAAACTGCTCATTATAATGAAAATGCTCATTATAATGAAAATGCTCATTATAATGAAAATGCTCATTATAATAAAATGCTCATCATAATGAAAATGCTCATTATAAAGAAACTGCACATTATAATGAAAATGCTCATTAATTATAAAGAAACTGCTCATTATAATGAAAATGCTCATTATAATGAAAATGCTCATTATAATGAAAATGCTCATCATAATGAAAATGCTCATTATAATGGAAATGCTCATTATAATTAATAAGAAGAGGTATGACAATAATACTATCCCGAATAAAAATTAATTCAGAAGACAGAAATATAAGTTGCCACGCAATCGCGTATCGTTTTTATTGATAGATCACTATAAAGAACCTCTACAAGAAAGAGAATCACACTTCTTTGCAATAGTATTGTTATTCTATTATTAATAATGTAAGAATACACTCTATATTTGTACTATCAGTAATTGCCACTTTATCTATATAATTAAATACTAAAATATATTAACTTTTAAAACAAACTAATTACCTAAAATATATTACATTCAATTAATTTACCCCTACTGATATAAACCTAACTGTTCCATATTCATGACTCATGAGTTTATGTGTATAAAGTATATATGTATAAGAGTACATATAGTCATATACATTCATATAGGCGTAATGTACAGTTATTTAAGTTATTTCCTCCACTCACTCTCTCATTAGTAACTGTAGGTAGTTTTTACTTTCAAAATATATGCCCTTCTCCATTTAACATATGGTATATGCACTGTTACTAACTTAATTAATAATAACATTAAAGAGAGATAAAAATTAAAATGATTGATTAGTTATTTCTTCTAAAAAAATGAAATAAAAAAAATCTAATTTTTTTTATCGAAAATGTGGGATTGTTCGATAACTCGGAACTTACCCTAAGAATAATAAAAACTTTAAATAAAATTACAATGAATAATATTAGAGAAGAATAAAAAGAAGATTAAGATGGGACCATAGAAGATAAAGATATTGTTATAGAAGATTAAGGTGGGGCCATAAAAGATTAAGATGGGGCCATAGAAGATTAAGATGGGGTGATAGAAGATTAAGATGGAGCCATAGAAGATTAAGATGGGTCATAGAAGATTAAAAAATGGGACCATGGAATATTAAGATGGGCCATAGAAGACTAAGTTGGGTCATAGAAAAATAAGTTAGGGCCATAAAAGATTAAAATTGGGCCCTAGATAATCTCCTAAGGCCCCACCATACCATTTTACCTGGTACTAGCACATGGTAGTTACAATGAAAGTCATTTCAACATGTTGACTAGGTATACCTTTGAAAGTGTGCAAAAAGTTATAAGTTATATATAAATTATATAGGTATGATAGAACAACTTTTTACCGTTCAATGACAATTCATTTCAGCTTTTTCACGATAAATATTACATATTACCTTTACAGTTATATATCAGCACCTCTATTTTTATTAAATCGGTTTATTATCTGTGTTATAACATCGAAACAATTTTTTTAATGAAGCATTGATTTTATTATTATTAGAATACGAAATTTAGGCCAATATTATAATGGTAAAAACTATTTCTGTAGAAACAGTTCCTAGGTAAATAATTAATATAATACAACGGAATTAAATGCTACCTATTCAAGAGATGAATAATTTACCCCGTAGGATAAGTTCTGAATTATAGACCGGTTCCACATTGTCGATCATATAAGAAAATATATATTAAAATAAACATATAGGTTAAATTATATAATTTAACCTATATGACCGAAAATGTGGAACCGGTTTATAACTCGGTATGTCACCTTGTAAAAGTTAGTAAAAAAAACTACTACCAATAATGATTAGATAAAGTATAGTCTACGTGATACTGGGCAAGTAGGATTTATTCCTGGGATAGTATGGGAATGTCCCAGGCAAGAAGGATTTATTCCTGGGATTTTAAGGGAATATCCCAGGCAAGTAGGATTTATTCCTGGGATTTTAAGGGAATATCCCAGGCAAGTAGGATTTATTCCTGGGATATTTAAGAAAATATCCCAGGCAAGAAGGATTTACTCCTGGGATATTTATGACCTACATACCTATGACCCTCTCGCATTGTTTTAGATCTCAATTTTAACAGATAATTCACCTCATTGAAATTAGATTCAAGTTGACCCTGACTTATTTAAAGTGGTTTTTAAATGAAGAAATGACGAACCATAGAAAAAGACTGTTTTTAGAAGTTAGCCCGTATATTTTCTTTGACATTTAAAATCATTTAGATATTATATTTTCTTTAGACCACTATAACACTTCATATATTATAATTTCACTGCATCAGTTCCCATAAATGTAATATTAATGTTAAAATGTAAGATGATAGTAAATTTTAAGGTAGAATTTTACATATATGTTAACAATGAAAATAGACACATTATGGCGGTCATATGTTATTATTTTATTATCAATTATTTTTAAACAAAGAAGGAAAACTTTTGAAATTAATAACTAGTATTGAATTTTATATTAATAAGGTATTGAAAAATATACAAAACAAAATAATACACGAATATATTATATAATTATTAAATATATTGAATCAACAAAATTGTTGAATTTTTTTCTGGTTTGCGTAAAGTTCACCAGTAGCTCCAAGTACTGTTTTGAGTTCACATTATTTAGTAGCGTATTATCAATCACCGAAACAGAGCGTGAAGGCATTGTATTAAGTATATAATATATATCGCCAGCACGTGAGACATCATGACCAATCTACAGGTCAGGGCTATAGGTGCTAACGGGGCCACAGTCAACGCTACACTGCAATCATCTGCTACGTTCAGGGCACATAAAGAGAGGTAGGTAATATACCCTAAAAATTACCTGCCAGTACCTGAGTTATAACCTCTCTTTAAAACATTAGTTTATCTACCTATTTTTAAATTTAATTTACCCATCAATAGTTGACCTTTCAATTTACCTGTCAAACTTTCAATATACCTACCAATCTACCATTGAATCTAGCTTTCCATTTACCTACCTTCCAATCTACCTTTTCATTTACCTACCCACCTTTCAATTTACCTTTTCATTTACCTACCTACCTTCCAATCAACCTTTTCATTTATTTACTTACCTTCCAATCTACCTTTTAATTTACCTACCTACCTTCCAATCTACCTTTTCATTTACATACCTACCTTTCAATCTACCTTTTCTCTTTACTTACCTACCTTCCAATCTACCTTTTCATTTATTTACCTACCTTCCAATCTAATCTACCTTTTCATTTACCTACCTACCTTCCAATCTACCTTTTCATTTACCGAACTACCTTCCAATCTACCTTTTCATTTACCTACCTACCTTTCAATCTACTAACCTAATTCTGAACCTATATCTACAGTTTACAAAAAGGTGAATTATATACGAAGTTTATTAGCTAGGTATTTAAAAAAATATTATAATGCTCTAATACTAGTTCCCGCTAGTAATGTTTAACCTAACTGTCAATAATTTATCGATACCCTCTTATTTAGTCTAAAATATTAATTTAATAATGGAGATAATATTTTATACAAAAAATATAGAACTAAGCGAATTATACGCCAATTTAGGTCAAATTAAAAAAAAACTCAATGCACATTTTTCTTAAGATTTATTACTTTCAAGTTTCAACTATTCCTTAAATCTATAAGTTTCTTACCTTGAACAGATAAGACACAATAAATAATATTTTACATGGTTTAATGTTCAAACCATTGTGTATCCATCGATCAGGTCATATAGGGGTCACAATACCAATAGTGTTTGTATATAGGTAATCAACCATTGGTATCAATAATATTATAATGATATTCCCTAAACATCAGTGAACTGTTATATAACAAAATCTAGGAATATGGAGTGAGATCAAAATGGATTCCTATAAAGTCTAGTTTTAATAATAATACTTTATGTATATGCGATAACTACCAAAAAATGCCAAAATCTTGTTAAACATCAGTTAATTTGGAAACGCATCATATACTTTTATAGGTATACTTTACCGAAGAACAGGTATTTTCTTACAGAAATAGAACAATAATTAAAATTTCGGTGCCAGTTTGGTACTGGTTTGGCATGTGATCTGGTTAGAATTTATTAGTAAATTTTAAGGGATACATAATATAATAAAATTTCATTTCCTTAAATAATTTACATATGCAAAGCCTTAATTTGGAAATACTTAAAAAATATCCTTATATAAACTACATCCTACTAAACTTATATGAATATAACGTAAAATCTGCAATTAATATATGAATGTATTGCTCAAATTATTTTTTTACTTTGAATACATAGTGACAATGCTGTCAGTTCAGCTTTTCTATTGCTTCTCTGGACAGTTTTCCATTTCTTCTAGTTCACTACACCGATAACCTAGTTTAAGTTTTCTTGATCTTCCAGCAATCCATAACTCCTCAAAATTTCTACTGCTTCCACTTCTGTTGCAATTACTTAGTAGAAATCTTTACCTAACATCTTGAAAGGGTAGCAAACAAATAATGAAATTTATTGAGGATATATTTCACCCGTATTGTTTGTTTTGTATCACAGACACTTCAACAGAAAATTTATGATATTAAAATAAAAATACTAATGCACTATCAGATCACATAAACCTCACAGATCGCATACCAAACTGGCACCCAGAAAACATTGAAATATACGCTCAACAGCGTAACAGGTTTTTCGTATTCATAGGGGTCGACTTTTTCCCCTCGACAATTTCATCATATTTAATTTATCTGAAAATCAGAGTCACATATTACTGCATTACTCGTAATGGTTATGATTATAATCAAATGTAGCTAGAGGTTACAAACGCTAACATTTCCTTATCCGTACACTACAATGTTATTCTCAAAGTGAAAGTTATATTCATTCACATTTTAACTAATGTTACCATACCTACTGTATAACTATCCAGAAGAATGTTTAACATATTCTTAAATCTACGTAAGCCGTGTGAGCATAAGTTATTTTAAAGAAAATAAACGCAAGAATTAGAGTAAGACTAGAACTAGGTACAGATAAGGAGTGAACTAGTTTCCAAACTACCTAGTAGGTAGGCATACGAGAGTACGCCTAAAACACTACTGAACTTTCACTCTTTAGAGTCAGTAGGTCGCATAGAAGGAACCTAGCTTACCATTAATCGAATTGAGCCTTTTTTCCTTTTTGATGACCTTAAAAGACTTTGAGTGACTCATAATGTTGCAAATCATTATGTCAATAACAATATTTCTAGGAAAAAGGTAAATCTTTTATCTTTCACAATGATATATTCCTAGATTTTGTAAGCGCGACCTTCAGGATAGTTGACATGAATGATAAATCTTGTGGGTAGAAATCACTACTTAGAAAAAGATGTTTTCCACTAAGGTTTTTCCTACCTATATACAGAATTATATAATCTTAATACTTATAGTGTCTAGTTCATGGCTAACTTGATTATTTTACCAAAAATAGAGAAGGTTATGTACGAAAATAGAAATTAATGGATAGCTCAATAGTATTTAAGGGAGACAACTAGACATGAAATCATTTCGCAGGACTAGAAATGAAATGTTATAGAGCTAAAATGAACATTGGATGAGTTTGTTTAAACCTTTCTCTAATCTTAAAAAAGTAATTAACCTCCTTATGAGACTTATGTTCATCATATAATTTCCAAACAAATTATGAAATCGATGACATTTATTTTTTATATTGGTACATGACAAATGAATGACTAAAATATAGCAGATACCAAAGAATTGCACAATATACCAATATAATTTCAATGTTAAATTATACATTGCAATCTACAGGGTCCTGCAGCTAAATTGGGACACTTGTGTTATTTGCATATTTATTATATATGATCATTCCTAAAATGAATATGATTTTCATTTCAAATTATCTTAAAACCATATTCTAAAAAATATTAAAATTCTTTTTGGTGATGTTTCGTTGATCTTGGTAGAATTATCGCGACGGATAACGAACCATATGCGAAATGAGACGCACGGAGAACTCTCCTTCGCACATTATTAGGAGCAGTTGAGAGATTGATTCCGAGAATAAAGTTGAAAGAAGTCGCCACAACTAAAACCTTTCTGGCGGGACTGAAAAAGTCTTTGAAGACACAAACCCAAATCAGTCGCTTTTAAAACTGGTCTAAAGACGCAATGTTAGTCACAGAACCATCAGCAGAGCAGTCAATGAAGACCATGGGATTAAGTCTTACGTTAGGATATGCTGAAATCTCCTCACTGCTCGCTCAAGAGCCGTAAGGTTGAAAATATGCCCAAAGCTTTCAATAATCGCAAAAACGGAGAACATGTTCGATTTATTGGCATAGACAAAAATTTCATTGTTATCGAGGTTACAAATCGCCAGAACACGCGAATTATTGCCTGTGACCCTTCAGAAATTCTTCCCTAGATGCTTAGCAAAAATCCTGTTAATTTATGTGATGATTTTTACAACCGTGGCAAGTTTGGCAATGTGTTGCCGCCTCGTTTTTTTGAAGTAGGATTTAAAATCAACACATCGAAGTATTTGAAGATTCTGAAACTACGATGCTACCAAAGTCATGTTTGTTAACTGCGATGTAGTCAAAGTCATGCTTACTAACTACGATGCTATCAAAATCATACTTGTTCAAGATTCTGCGCATGCGCTTGAAGCAAAACAAACCGAGACTTACCTGTAGGAGGATCTTCCTTTGTTTGTACCTAAAAAATATTGGGCATATTATCTCTCCAGATATGAATATATGTGATTGGGAATTTTGGCTATTTAGCCTGATTGAGGAACTGTCTAATGTTGTTCCACATCATAATGTTAATAAATCTGAAAACAGCCATTCGAAGAACATTCCAGAATCTCGATGCTATTGAAATTAAGAGGAGTTGTTCACAGTTTCGCTAAAGGATTTCCAAAATTATCCCTATACTCATTTAATCCTCTGAATCAAGAAATTTAGAAATAAATGTAAAAGTACCAATTTACCTTGGGAACCGTGTATATTCCAATCAATTACATTTTATATTATGAAGATTTGAAAAGTATTAACATCATTACTATTTCCCGTTACTATTTCACTCTCCGTTACTATTTCACACTCCGATACTATTTCACTCTCCGTCACTATTTCACTCTCCGTTACTATTTCACACTCAGTTACTATTTCACACTCCGTTACTATTTCACTCTCCGTTACTATTTCACTCTCCGTTACTATTTCACTCTCCGTTACTATTTCACTCTCCGTTACTATTTCACACTCCGTTACTATTTCACACTCCGTTACTATTTCACTCTCCGTTACTATTTCACTCCGTCACTATTTCACACTTCGTTACTATTTCACTCTCCGTTACTATTTCACTCTCCGTTACTATTTCACACTTCGTTACTATTTCACTCTCCGTTACTATTTCACTCTCCGTTACTATTTCACACTACGTTACTATTTCACTCTCCGTCACTATTTCACACTCAGTTACTATTTCACACTCCGTTACTATTTCACACTCCGTTACTATTTCACTCTCCGTTACTATTTCACACTCCGTTACTATTTCACTCTCCGTTACTATTTCACTCTCCGTAACTATTTCACTCTCCGTTACTATTTCACACTCCGTTACTATTTCACTCTCCGTTACTATTTCACACTCCGTTACTATTTCACTCTCCGTTACTATTTCACTCTCCGTTACTATTTCACACTCCGTTACTATTTCACTCTCCGTTACTATTTCACTCTCCGTTACTATTTCACTCTCCGTTACTATTTCACTCTCCGTCACTATTTTACACTCCGTTATTATTTCACACTCCGTTACTATTTCACACTCCGTTACTATTTCACTCTCCGTTACTATTTCACACTCCGTTACTATTTCACTCTCCGTTACTATTTCACTCTCCGTTACTATTTCACACTCCGTTACTATCTTACTTCTCTACTTACAGTTATATAAGACCTCTTCAATAGTTTGATACTAAATATTTATTTCATATCTCATGTACAAAGTATTTCCATTTTGTATTGCACACGCTATTGAAAATTAAAAAAATTAAAATAAATGAGAACTTATAACTAACGAATGACATTTATTTATATTTTGTTTTATTTCTCCATAAAGAATAGGTACTAATTTACACTGAAATATTTTTGACCGTAGGTAAGTGCTACAATTTTCTAACTTTCTACAGTTCTCTCATTCTTTCAGTTAATGAAATATCAGCTAAAATGACCACATTTCAATTTAGGTTATATTAAATAATAGTAATTATGTTCCATTGTGTTATTCAGACTGGTTGATATATATTTTTGACCTTACTTAGTACAATAGGTCAGAACTCGTGACAGCGCTACCTAGTGTTTGAAGTAAGTAACTAGGCTGATCACTTTGGAAAGAAGTGTCGTGAAAAGTGGTAATGGTTGATCTGGGCTTAGATTATATAAAAAAAGACTTTATCTAAATACAATTTAGGGTAAAAAGTGCCTAACGTAAACTACCCAATATACAATTTGTTAAATTTAATCTGTTGCGTAAACTAGGCAACAGACTGTGTCAAAATTCAAATGAACATAATATTGTACACTACACGTTATCCCTAGTTAGAAAACACTTTCTACCAATGAATAATTACATTAAAGATATGAATATTAACAGATAGAATAAATTTGTTTCAAAAATTTCTCTCATATGTTTTTCAAGTTAAGTTACAAAGTTTTCTTTTTCTCGATATCGGAACAATTATTATTTATACACGTTATTGGAATAAATTAAACCCACCTATTATATAATTAATACGATATAACAAATATAGGCTTTTGTTATATAAGACAACAAATAAATAAAATGAAATTATTGGGCTGAACGCACATTATATTCGTTTCCTTTCAATTCCTCTTTTTTCTTCTTTTTAGTCTAACAATTTAAAGATTTCATTCTAAATCTCCTTTCCCAATTTGCCTTTTCGTATCTATCGGATCCCTCGAACTTTTCGTCCTTCTATAATCTATAAGATTCTTCGTACTTTTCGTTCTTCTATAAGAGTCTTCGAACTTTTATCCTTGACTCTTTCCTATCAACTTGTTTATTTTTTGCATGAAACGAAAGACAGAGTATATAAAACTACTAATAATCTCTTTTGTACCATATAGTTAAAATAGGAATGGTTTAAGGTGCAATTAGTATTGTGTTATTTTCAAAAGGATAAGTTATTAAAAAGAGATCTAACAATGTCAGCCGAAGAGGATGGATTGGACGGAATATTAAACTCCGTGAAGATGGGGAGATGGCAATTATTGGCCTTCCTCATCAACTGCCTCAGTAAGATCTTTATCATCCTCATTAACTTTATTTAAAAATATTATCAAATATAATCAAAGTACAGCAATTTCATTTCTACTCAAATTTTATTTCCCAATATTATGGTAAGTTTTCATCTTCTGTCACATGAGAAAAATCGATACTAACAATCATTACTTAATTCTCATATTTTGGTATCATGGAAACAAAAATATTATTACATCGTTTTTCTTATAAGACCGAAGACGTAAAAAAGACTGATAGTTTAAAACTTACACTATGTACTTATTCAACAAATACTGTTCTCATGAGCTTACCTTTGAAACGTTCATTTCTTTTCAGTCTGGTCAGTTCTCTCCCCCCACACAATTGGCAACACTCTCCTAAATGCTCCCGTGGCGTTCAAGTGCAACCCTCCTGATGATCCGTACTTTAGAGAATACTACAAGTGAGGAGTACCATATTGAAAGATTTCTTGAGAAATGCTAATTAGCAAATTTGGCTATATGGGTGAATTACTTATTTATTGTATAACGACCCGCTGTTTATTTCATGTAACTATGTTTATTGGTGAACGATATAACATATTCGTTATTATCTAAGATTTATACCTTTTGCTTTAATATATTATGTCTTCGAAAAGTGCAAAATATTAAATATTTTGTATTTTTTTTATCAGGAAATCAAGTGAAATTTTGGGAGTTACTGATCTTTCAGCAAAAGAACCAACCACCGTTCTACCGATACAAGAAAATGAAACAACATCCACTCCATTTGATGAAGATGATAACACGACCACTACCCTATCTCCAGATAATGATGATCTAGCTACAACAACTGAATTGCTAGAAACTAGTACAGCAACGGTAGAGTCAATAACAGTAAATGGATCTTCAGATGAACCAATAAGCAAATATGATGGCCACTGTTTCGATGTTCCTCCGGAACATATTTTGCCTGGAATATTCGAAACCGATAATTCTTCATGGGCTGTTGACGATCATGGCAGATTACACAGATTGGAACCATGGGAAGAGGAGAATATAAAGGGAACAAGCTATAGAGAGGCTCTGCTTGAGATAGCCGTACCTTCCTGCCCTTCTGTTGAGTATGACACTTCAGTTTTCACAAGCACGATCACAACTGAGGTATAGGTAGTACTGATTAACTACGATCAAAAAGAATAAAGTTAATTCAATGTTTATGATTTATGTTTTGTCTTCTTATTCTTCGCAGTGGAACCTGATTTGTGAACGCTCCCTTCACAGACAACTTTTTCAAAATACCTACACTCTAGGTATCATGGTGGGGTGTGTTTTCGGCGGTGACATTGGAGACAGGTAAGGTTTATCTTTATAAATGAATCAATGAAATTATAGGAAATAAATAAGATTTATGAATACTATTTACATTTTTTTCTAGATTAGGAAGAGTCACAGCAATTCGTATCTTGGCTGTCGTCCACGTCATCTTTTCTCTAATTGTTGCTTTCACCACCAACTTCATAGCTCTTTTGGTTGCAAGATTCTTCGTTGGACTTTCCAACCTTGGTATACTTGTACCTGCTGTTACGTTAGGTAAGAAAATTATGCGATGTTGTGAATAATTATATTTTATAACAGGTTTTACTAGATTATTCTTAGTTTTAGAACACTTTTTTTGAACACTGTTTTTCCATTAGAAACTAGATTATTACATTATAAATTTAATATTTGACTTCTTAATTATATGTGAGAGTTTTAATTAATTGTAGTTAAATAAAAATTAGCAAGTAACGAGGAATTACAGATTTCAATACTGAATTAGAGTTGAAAATTGAAATAGTAATTAAGCCAATTTCCTCTTCCACAGCTTTAGAGACCTGTCCTGGTGGACTTAGAGGCATAGTAGGTATGGCTGTAGGACTTCCTTATTCACTTGGAGTCGTTTGCTTTGGTGTCTTGGGCTACTTTCTGCGGTCGTGGAGATACCTATACATGGCAAGCAGCTTCCCAGCTTTCTTGATGTTACCGCTAAGTTTGTGAGTTTTGACGTTTTCTTTTCGTTGTGTGAAAGTTTAAAACGTATTCAATTTCTAATATGTATTTCATACTGCAAATTATAAAAAGTTTGTCAGTCTCTGTCTCTCTGATAACTCATTGATTAACTCTTCACGTCTCTCTAGCTTACTTGACGAATCTCCAAGATGGCTGCTCCAGAAAGACAGAATCGAAGAAGCCAAAAATGTGATCAAGAAAGCCGCAAAACTTAACAGATCTGAAATTCCGCCTGATGATGAAATGCATAAAATGTTACTAAATGTCACTCAGGTAATAATAATGTTATTGGTTATATACTAGTTTTCAAATTTGAAACCCACTTCTGTTGAATATTTCATAGTGATCGTTATGGATCAAAGATCTTTCATTATGAATAACATTCTGATTTCAGAATGAATCTGCCAAAGATGAAAACAGCAAATCCCTTTCCTTCGTGCAAAAAGTGAAGTTTTTTGGCAAAGAAATGGCCTCATTCGTTGCAACTCCAGGAATCAGAGTCATCAGTGTTATCATGCCAATCAATTGGATATTCAGTGAAATAATCTACTATGGAATTATTTTCAACGCGAACAATTTTTCACAGTGAGAAGATTTTTTTGTTCGTATATTATTATATATTTCATAACAAATAATAATAAATATTTATAGTTTAATTAATTTTTATGGATTATTTAAATATTATCGAAGTGAAAAGTTAATAATTTATTCGTGTTTCCAGAGGAAATCCATTCGTTTACGTAGCATTGACTGGAGTCAGCGACGCTGTGGCTATTCTTATCGGCGCTCCAGTGTCTAAATACATAGGGTGCAAGAAGAGCATAGCCCTCGGCCAGTTTGGAGCTGGACTGCTCACTATTTTGGTTTTAGTTGTGCCTGAAGGTTAGTAAAGTTGATATTTTCAATGGATCTTTATTTTTAATTGTTTCTAGCAAAATTGAAACGTTTCTTATATTCCTCAGAGATAAAATGGCTGCAGTGGATTCTTGTGATGGGAGGATTCTTATTTTCTGCTGCTGCTGCTCAGGTAAAATTAATCCGTCGATTCCTTTTTTTCATAATTCATATAAAATAATAGATTATAATCTAATCTTAGCTTCATTACAAAAGATTTTGTACGTGTACACTCCTGAGCTCTATCCAACTACACTCAGAAGTAGAGGGTTTGCGTTCTGTAACCTAACGGGGTACGCCGGCGCATTTTTCGCACCTTTCATACCAGAGGTCTTGGTAAGTACTATTTTTCTAAATTGATTGAATTTTTCATTTGTTTATTCATAAACTATTAAATTTACACCACTTTTCAGTCTACATTTGGATGGTGGGTAACCGATTTCTCCCTGGGTC
Source organism: Caprella mutica (assembly GCA_947561585.1). Taxonomy (NCBI): domain Eukaryota; kingdom Metazoa; phylum Arthropoda; class Malacostraca; order Amphipoda; family Caprellidae; genus Caprella; species Caprella mutica. The sequence continues at coordinate 518,903 of CANNZV010000306.1, read as the reverse complement.
TCGCCGGACTTCTTGGCGGTATCATTATTCTAACTCTGCCCGAAACGAAAGATTTGCCACTTTGCGAAACAGTTGAAGATGTCGAAAGGAGGTACCAAGAAAACAAGTTGAAACTGCTGGATAAGAAGACAAAGAAGAAGAACAAGGATGAGAAAGATTTCCCAGTGAAAGATTCGGACATCATTGGAACAATCACCGGCAAACAAAATGATGCAGATTTAGTCCGGGAAATAATAATGACGAATGTGAATAAGTTCTCTAAGAAAGATTCTTTCAGATTGAGTAAGGAGGTGGAGAAAAATTACAGCAGCAGTGTCAATAACTTATTGGAGTACCCTGCTGCTCTCAGTACTGAATCCTTTGGAACCAATAATGATAAATCATTGAAAGAGGAAAGTGAGGAAGTTAAAAAGGAAGAATAACCAATTAATATAGAACTATCTATCTTGTACATATCTTCTAAAGTTAAGTGAGCCAGTAACTAGTTAAGTAATTAATTTAAATAACTGATATAAGGAATAATTTGGTTTTGAAATATTCTAAACTTTACACTTATTTATAAATACTGTAGACTGAATAAAAAATCATTTATATATGACAAACTGGTATTTTCCATATCTAAAAATATATTTATTATTTCTTTCTCAATTTTCTTTATTTTATATCCTCTACGCTTTTTTCAAGGGAATAGTATAATATCTCTTCAATGCATACTTTTCTATAATATAGTTTTTCGTTTTTGTTAAATAAATTCAACTTCATTTTCTTCATACTGTAAGTTTTAACTGCTTTTTTTTCAAATTTATGATGTTAGATCATATATAACTTCACTAACACATTTCAAAATCCCTTTCATTTCATGGTTTAGTTTTTTTAAATGTGCATTACGGTGACAGTATGATTCCTGCTCAATGATTATCTCTATTATGTAACTCATTAATTCCCACCACGTTCATTGCCGAACCTACTTAATTCCCATCACGAACAAATACTGGTCACTTTCAAGACATAACTTCTGCATATCAATTAAAGGCCTCTGTTTCGGTCCATCTTGGGAAAGTAGCTAAGCTTTATGAGGCACTGTTTACAGATGTTAATCTCTCTTCGTGATTGCCAAAAATATTCATTTACACACAGTTTTAAAATAAACGGCAGTTTTTAATTTAAAAAAAATATTTAACGCTGAAATCTTCGGAAAAAAACTAAATTGGGTAAATATGACTATATAAAACTGGTCACAAATCACACCTGCTTTTGTGGATGAGATCAGGTTACTAACCCGGTGAGGAAGTTAAGGTAGGATCATCGAAGATAAGCACGGACACCAGTTTAACTTCTATGACCCAACTATAATTCACTCACTGGGTATAGGCCCAGTATTCTGAGAATTAAAAAGTCTTTGACCGCGCTATCCACAACCTGTATTCTTCCCCAAATGGTCACTTCATACTCGGGGCTAACCTAAACTCCGTAGGTTGACACAATTGATAAACATATGTTACCTGGTCTATATTACGTGTCAAGGATTGTTAAATGAGTGCACTGTATTTCAACTGCTTTATTATTGACTAGAAATATCCAAACATCATAACAATAAAGGCAATTTACAACACACACTACCATATTCCTGTTCATGATTATGTTATTGGTGAAAAATGAATTCCGAGGAGTAAAATCCTATAATGCGGAAATGCAGAAAAATGTTGAGCAAAGTAGATGTTTATTTTAACTGCACAGTGATTACATTTTGGTGTATTAATGCTCTAAAGTGAAGAATATAGTATATACATAGTATATTACAAACTAATCATAATCTACTGTAACTAATTCAAAACAAATAAATAAATCTATGTTTATTTTCAATGATATAGGACATGTAATAAAATTAATTCGGGATCTTTATACAGATAAAATATGTCGGCTTAACATATTTCAAGAAAACATCACAGACTGGGCTCAACATAACTGTACAAAATAAGCTATTAATGACATCATCGTATGAAAGTATAACAGTTTGAAGCGAAATATTGATGCAATTTCTATTTTATTTACATTGTACCATCCATAACTAGTAACTTCACAGATATTCAAAGTCTTTAAACGAAAACCAATAAGAAACATTACGTCGAGGGAGTGAATATCATTTTCCTTCAATAAAATGGAATCTTGGTTAATTATTTAGAAACATATTCCAAGTACTACCGATGATAATAGGACCAATAACAAGTAACAATGTCAGAACTTGGAGGTGAAAAATGTCGTACCTCTGAGCCGCTTGGAATCAAATCTCAAGTTGGAGTTACTTCTCTCTCTAAAGGGCCGTACACACACAGAGTTTTTTAAGTCTTTCCACCAAACTTTTTGCTAAGCTCCTCCTACTTTTTCCACGAGAATATAAAAAAAAAATATTTCTTATTTTATTTTAGTTGGTATCCATAATATTGCAGGTATCATGGATACCAACTGAAATAAATAATTATTATATCCCTTTTTCTTATATTCTCGTGGAAAAAGTAGGAGGAGCTTAGCAAAAAGTCTGGTGGAAAGACTAAAAAAAAACTCTGTGTGTGTACGGCCCTTTAGATCACTGAAGAATTCTGGCCTTCGAATCTACTGCATGAAGACTTTACAAAACTGTTGCTCCCTTCATCGCACTCACCCACCTGAAATTAAAACGAACCTTGTTAAACTCAAATACTTATAGTCTGCTATGATGAATATTTGAAATGAGTATATCAAATGATGAAGCTGAATTACTCATTGTTATTGATTTTTGTAGAATGATACTGTTTGAAATATAAATTGGTTCTTAAGTATCAAATTTTTCATTAATATAAATTGGTAGAAAAGGGTTTTATTCTACCACTTACTCAAAATAAATTTTTCTAGATTAAGTTAATCTCAAAATGAATAATATCCTCAAATATAATTATCATAAAAGTTATACACTACTAGCAATGCCATCTCACTTTAAGGCCAGCTCCTCTGTTTCAACAGTGAAGACGATATCCTCCTGATTAGGATGCTTCAGCGTGAAGGATAAATCCACTCCTTTATCAACATTCTGAAAGGGAAATTATGTTAGATTTCAATCTTTTAAGTTATATACTTTATTTTAGTTTCCCCCAAAATCATGATAAAATATTGAAACAATTTTTTGACTAGCGTCATAATAAAAATGATAACAAATGATAAAGAACAGCGCCAATCATAATCAAGGCATCAATTAACTATATGTTCTTTTGATAATAATTTACTGCAATCATTTCAATAAGGATGAATATGACATATAAAGGTGGTTCAGGTACCTCTGAATTTAGGGTGTAACCTAAGACTGGAAGACTCTCCAAAGCACAGACGTCTTCAGGCGCTGCGTACTGGTAGAGAACCCTCTCCTTTAGGACAAACCATCCCAAGCGAGGAGATCCTCGTCTGCCACCATTACGTCGAAGATATCCCTTCATTTGTGAGCCGCTGTCATTGGCTGAAACCTGAAGAAAATAGAGTCAGTTTTCTATTCATTTATTTCTTTTATTGTGATTAAGTGAGATGAAGTCCTAAAAGAAATAGCTAATTTCTCACCTCCAGAAGTCTATCCGGTTTTCTGCAAGATTTTCCTCTCATGGAATCTCTGATTCCTTTTTTGAAAGAGACTTTCAATTTCTTCAACTCGTGAATGGTCATAACTTTCCTAGAAAATCTGTCTCCTGTCTCCTCCACGTAGTCTGGCTCAGTCTCCTCCACTCTCTCCTCTTCCTGCTCCTTTTCCTTGTGGGGCGGGGTGGAGGTTTTGATCTTCTCCTGCAGAGCCTCAAACAGCGTCTCATAACACTGGTCGCACACTCGCTCTGGTTGGTTATTCTTGTACTCCAGAGGAGCTCGGTTGCTTGAACACAAGTCGCAAACAACCTGCGATGGAAAAAGCTTTCGTTAGAGTTATTTAAAGGGATAAACAAGAGAATTTAATTAAGCTTTGATCAAACCGAATTATGATATTTAGATCAATAAATAATAGCTATGTGAGTTTACATTGAAAACTTTTATGATCAGATTAGAAACTTTAAATAGGTCCTTTCTCACAAAAATAGTTTTAGATGAATCATCGTTTAACAGTTTACATATCATCACGAATTAGATTACTGGAAAGGCAAATGTCAAGGTCTGCCCTTTATAACCGCTACCTCGTCAATACAACTCACACATTTCGTAGAAACATAATATGGATCAGTGAGATCAAATGTCCGTCGATTAATTGATAAAGCTATAATATTATGTTTATAATATTAAAACTTTAGTTATATTATATCATTACTATATCAGATAAAATTTATTGGAATATAATAGATGAATTTGATTTTGTTTTCAATTTTTAAATGGAACTGAAGTGACAAAATCAAACAAGTTCAAATATGGCCAAACAAATTTTGCATTTTTTGTTAAAAAAATTATTTTGAAATTATAACTAATGCGAAGACGCAACAGTACCATTTCCCTATAACTCTTTTTTCGCTGTGTTCAAGTGTCACCCCCCCCCCACTAACTCCTCCCATCCCCCCCCCACCTTTCCACAGGCTCTACAGTGGTGTCTCCTGAAGGTGAGTGAGAACTCGGTGGTGCAGACCTGACACATTGACACCCTGTAGTCTGGAACCCAAACCGGGGCCTGCAAAGAGAGAGACATTGCGTTAATTAGAGCCCTATTACATTGAGTATAAACAGTACCTATCGACTGGGGAGAAGTATTTTGGTATGTTAAAATATTCTAAGGTAATATTCATAAAAACATCCAGAAAAATTATTCTGTTGGATTTTTTCACTACAATAGTTAGTCAGTGTGAAAATTACTGGATGAAAATGCAGGAAAATAACAATGAATCACCTAATATAGGTTGTAATGAAAATATTTTTAATGTTATGAATGAATTTACATAATAAAATAAATAAGAATTTATTGAATCAAGGGAAAACTGAAGATTCTGCATGAAAACATATAACTTGGACGATATTAATTAATTAAACCGTAGGTACTTAATCTATAAAAGGAAAGTGTATATCGTGTTTTCATTCACATGAATGAGCAATAGTGTATGGTATTTATGAATGAAACACTCATTTCCTAACTACACATTTACAAGCACAAGAAGTAAATAAGTAACATTTTGGCACTGAAATTCTACCCACACTTATTTATAACATAAATAACAAAAATAGTAGATGTAGCTATAACAGAGCATTATATTAGAAAAATTGAAATCCTCAAAAGTATTTAAAAGTATTTCTTTCATACACTTTTATTCATTCATCGTGTCCTCATACCTAATATAAATTAATATAAATATATGCTAAATTGCTAATATAAATTAATAATTAAGGATAGGTAGCCGATATCTAAATTACTCTACTATTTTACTATTATTTTATAGTTATTAATATACCAAACAAACTCTATGCAACAAAATTAGATCATATCAACATTGAATTTGATTTTATGTAATTCTGATTATTTACTAAAATATGCAATTTGAAATATCAAGATTGTAAAATGCAGTACAATTGTATTTTTCGTTTTTTTTTATATATATCATATACAACACTGGGTAATTACTAAGGAGAGTTTTTCCGGAGTATATGCCTATATGTTATATATTTCATCTGTCAAATAGTTTCCGGTGGTTTATACAGTCTACCTTTGCGTCATTAGTATACTACTCGCATATCCGCTGACACACTAAAAACATTGCCTACCTTTACAATCAATTGAAAGTAAAAACTATAGTACGGATATATTGTTTGGAATGTTTATATTTGTATCTGGAGAGTTATTTCTATTTAATATTTCTCTTCATAAAGGGAGTGTTCTTTCTCAATCGATCTTCATTCTTTTGTAATTCTTTTTTACTCGTTCACCTGTTACTCAATATTAACTCCTTCTAATTTTTTTAAAACTGCCTTTATTCTTTCACGGTTTTCACCTTTTCTCTTCGGCCTTCACCAAACCTCACCTGTTTCCCCAAGTCATAATTGTTCGGGGCTGAGTAAGCTGCAGTGCTGGCGGCAAGAAAAGAACTTCGTCTGAGAATGTTAGCGTCAATGGCTGCCTGGATGCTACTCAACCACTCGTCCCGCTCTGTCTCAGTCCTGAGGAACAATTGGAACAGTTAAGGTACTATTGTGACTAACAATTTAGAGCATTTCAACATTCAGTAGAATGAAAGAGAGAGAAAAACAACAATGACTATGGTGATGAATGAAAAATAGAACAAGGAAGATTTATGAAACTAGAGGACTCACCTCGCCTGAAGAGTGAAGGACCTTTGCGTAGCTCGGACAGTCAGTTCAGCCTTGAAGTCATCAGCATTGGGTTTACTTACACGCATTCCCTCCAGAGGTAACTCGGTATTTAGACGAAGGAGAGCATGATTGGAGCTGGTACTGTAGGAGGTGTACAATAGGGCGTCCGACAGCTGGAACAAAATAGTTTAATTGTAGTTAATTCAAATGATGCAATCTAATTACTTCTGTAATTCTTCAAAACATTGTTGCTAAATAGATTAACTATAGGTATACAATGATATATACATTTTAAGTTTCCATAAATTCAACTAGGTATCAGATATAAATCATAATCTAAAATGTAACTTCTCTATACATCAGGAACAATGACAGGTAAACTTATTTGCATACGGATCAAAAAAACGAAAAAACAGAAAGTATGATTTAGGAAATCTAACAATGATATATTGGACTGATTAGTGGATTAGCTTACTTCATTATTTCATCTTTAATACTTAGTCAGCGATGAAATAGCGAAATGAAATTTTTTTATTAGACTAGAGAGCTGACAAATCATCACAGCAGTTCTGCCCACTGATTGGTTTGTCAACATGGCAAAAATATATAATAATTTGATATATGATATTGGTTTTCTATTTCCCTAATTATAACTCACCAACACGAAGTATCGCGGCTGCATTCCCCTCCTGCATAACTTCATCAGCTCTCCTTTTTTGAGAAGTTCTCTTCCAGGTCTAATCAATTCTGGTTGACCACCGTCTGGCTTGTAGAGTCGCCGTTGTAACGCCAGTAATTCGGAAACTTTATCCTGTTGATGGATACAATTATTAACCTCAATGTAAAAGACAAAGTTCATATAGATAATTTTGAAAAGCAAATTATTATTTACCTCAATTTTGATAGTGTCGTTTGCGTGGTTTGCCACTTCTTGCAGAATCAGCAGAGCTTTTCTAGCATCGTCAACATCGGGATGGTCATCACTAAGAAGTTCTAGGTAGCTTTGCAGTAATAATCTATATTGTGGAATTCGTTGTACTGGTTTCAGCATATAATGTTTCAGGGATAACTTGCAACAGATATCAGAGCATTCAAACTCTTTAAGGGCTTTTGCAAAACTCTGATGTTTGGAACAAGCTTCGTCGAGAAGAGTGCATTGGTGTTCGAAATCACGAATATATGATGAATACATTTTCAAAAATGGTCCTTTCTGTACGATGATGTCAGCTATTTTGTTGTGTTGGGCCCAGTCTGTGAGTCGTTCTTGCATGTCTTGTAAAAAACCCTCACTGAAGTTCTGCAATTGTGGAAGATAGTTAAGAATTCGATTCAATTCTTCCTCCGTGATATTTTGACTGTTTCTACTAAAAGTCCCATTGGGGATATTAGAAGAGACACATCCTTGTTCGGTAATATGTTTACGAAAATCATCATTTAATAATTTAAGTACATTACAAAAAACTTTTTCAGAAGTCATCATTTCTTGGGCTATATTATGTATCTTTTTCTTCACCTTATCGCTTTTATTTTCATATTCAGCATTATTACATGTGTTAGTGTTATTGAAATCCACACTGAAGTGACTATCGTTATTTAGGGTCGGAGAAAGGGGCATGCAAGGTGAATAGGGGGAGGGAGAAGTTGATCTGTCCGAGCCATAGCCGTCACTAAGCTTGTCAAGGAAATCATCCACATGAAGTCTGCTGACGTCATCACTGGACGTGGTGCTGGTGCTGTCGATACTGAAACCGCCATTGGAATAGGTTGTGCCGTAAAGTGAATTTCTGTTACTGTCGTTTGTGTGCTCACTGTTGTAGTCACTGTTTACGGTTAGAGATTCCAAATTCTTAGAGTTGTCTAAACTTGTCCCGCTGTTACTCAGATTTTTGCTGGTACGCACATCGTCTAACTTAACAGCAGGCATTTTGGATTCGAATGACGATATCAAGGACGACACATAATTCATATTTTGTCCATCTTCGGTTGTTGAGTTAATTCTATCGATTTTCTGAACCTTTGGGCTTGTCTGTTTGGAAATTACTTGTGGTGGTTTGGGCGGGAGATTGGGTTTGGCCAGGATTTTGGGTTTGGGGGGAAGAGCGGGTTTAACCCTAGGCGAACTTTTCTTATCATCCATCATTTTAATTCAATACACAAAAAAGTTTAATACAAAATGGAATGTTTGATTATAAAACAAAATTCAATGGAATGATCTGGAATGAGAGGAGGAATTAGTAAACAGTTGGCAGGAATTGAAAACACGATAAGGAATAAGTATAACAGGACAAACAGAACTAGTGTTACTGTTATAGTGTTACTACGCAGTCTTCTCTATCAGAGTTTACAAACAAAGTCAAAACAAAGAGATCAAAACATCATCTGAACTGCAACCATGGGAACATAGCTTGAAAAAGAAAAACGAAAGGAATTTAAGTTATAAAATATTTGTTATTGAAAGGTTTTTGATTACAACCATTATATTGATTTATATTACATCTGTAAATCTATGTATTGTATATATATTGTATATAGCCGGACTCGTTAACCGTTTAGATATGCTAGAATAAATACAGGAATTTCCTTCTAAATCCTTTGTATTGTTTAGATTATTATTACCTCAATAGATTCATACAAAGGATATCGAAAGCTATACACAGTGAAGAATAAATAGAAGAAAATTACATGAACCATTCAAATATATAGTTATTAATATAATAAATCTACTTCAAAGTATTAAACAAAATACCTATTAATTATATAACTAGATATCTAATATACAAACAATGTAAATAAATTTAAATCAATTCATATCCATTATATAAATATATGTACGTGATAAATTGAAATATACTTATCAAATACACATTAAAATACAATGAAAAATACATAACGATATTAAATATGCGGAACCATTTAGGTCTATATATATTCTATGTGTTTTCTTATACAGTATATATGTCTTTAACACTTCCTCGGTCTACAGTGTACAACGGCCACACTGTTGTCGATACAGTGTCCTAACAGAGAAAACAGCTAACAGGGATATGGGTAACTGTTAAGTCTCATTATTTTACATCATATTTTGATGTGAATAATTAATTGTGTACAGAAAAAATTATTGTTAAGTTAAAAAAAAAAATCTAAAAAAATCCAAGTCCTACATTTCATCACTTTTCACATTTATGTTTAGGTGTCAATTTCATTCATATACACAATTTGTATCGAAATTTATTAATTTCGTAGATTGTATCTTAAAGGATATGTTATTTTAAACACATGCATATTCTATAAATAACATCACATGTAATAATATTTTAAAATACTTTAAATAATCATAAGTATATATGTTTTACCTCAACATCGTGGGAAACTTTATTTGTTAAATATTTTGTATTTAGCAGTAGCTTTTTAGCAGTGAAAATAGTTTAAATTACTTTGCATTAAAGCAAATATATAATATTAATTGATATTTAAAATATTAAATAAGAGTCATATGAATCAAACAAATAGTTGTTATAAGTTTTTGTAACTATTAGGTAGGTAAATAAATTAATATACAATATAAACAGAGTAAAGAGCATTAATATAAACTATAACGATATGTATATTCTAATTTAGACCCTATACTCTAATTATAAATAGCATATAAGTACAATTAACAATATATTTCATCTGTACACAATAGTTTCAGCAAGATGTAATATATGCACGTAAAGGTAATTTAAAACAATGCAATTTATATCAATCATTATAGTTGCGTGCTTATGTTATTGAAGTAATAAATGTTAACTAAGCAATACAGAATTATCTGTTATTGCATCAACATTTTGCAATGTTCATTATAGTCCATATATTAAATTTCCATATTGTGTACTTTAAATTCGTGGTTCAATAATAGCATTTACTTCTATTGCACATTTTCGTTCTATATACAGAAAATGAATGAATGAATACGGTGATATACACTATACAATATAACACATGCACTATATATTATAACACATACACTATGAAATATATCTCATTATCACCAAGTCAATATAATCAATTCACAATAACTCTAATCATTGAATTATAGTTCCGATACCGACACACAGAGGGCTCTGTACTGCCACATCAGACTCTTCTACCACACTGAGTGATACTCTCATGTGTATCTGGGGGGTATCGGACAGATTAGCATGTAGATAGTGGAGATTGTACATAGATACCATCAACCTTTTAATACATAGATAATTAGAGGGATTATATTATTTATGTAGATTATATTAGTGATATAGATATGTAATTAAGGATATGAATTCATACTTAGAAATACATTTGTAAAATACACAAACACATCACGGATGGAATTTTTTTACAGGTTATATTAATATTAATTAAATAATAAATACCATTGAATATTTAATAGTGAATACTATTGAATAATTAACAATAAATACTATTGAATATTTAATAATGAATACTATTGAATACTTAATAATGAATACTATTGAATAATTAACAATAAATACTATTGAATAATTAACAATGAATACTATTGAATATTTAATAATGAATACTATTGAATAATTAACAATAAATACTATTGAATAATTAACAATGAATACTATTGAATATTTAATAATGAATACTATTGAATAATTAACAATAAATACTATTGAATAATTAACAATGAATACTATTGAATATTTAATAATGAATACTATTGAATAATTAACAATAAATACTATTGAATAATTAACAATGAATACTATTGAATATTTAATAATGAATACTATTGAATAATTAACAATAAATACTATTGAATAATTAACAATAAATACTATTGAATATTTAATAATGAATACTATTGAATAATTAACAATATATACTATTGAATATTTAATAATAAATGCTATTGAATAATTAACAATAAATACTATTGAATAATTAACAATATATACTATTGAATAATTAACAATGAATACTATTGAATATTTAATAATGAATACTATTGAATAATTAACAATAAATACTATTGAATAATTAACAATAAATACTATTGAATATTTAATAATGAATACTATTGAATAATTAACAATATATACTATTGAATATTTAATAATAAATGCTATTGAATAATTAACAATAAATACTATTGAATAATTAACAATATATACTATTGAATATTTAATAATAAATACTATTGAATAATTAACAATAAATACTATTGACTATTTAATAGTGAATACTATTTGGCATTTAGATCAATAGTAAAGATCAATTTACTCTGAATTTAATATAATGAAATAATTATATATTTGAGATTCCACAACATAATATTCGTTTGCATATAATAATAACGTAATTGTTTCTTCATTTCTTAACCACAATAATGTAATACCTAATGAATGACTTTATGTATGGTTTGTCCTTCACATTCACTGAGCATACATCACCGTAATGCATTTCTTACTATACACAGTGCATGGAGCGTTAACAGACCTACGGTTACATATACTAAATTAATTAATAAAACATTTCGCTCACAAAGTCATAAACACAAAAACATATATTTTCGAGTTATTCATCATGGTCCTATGAACCTTAAAATACTGATTATTTTGGTAAAAGCTTCATAATAATTTTAGCTCTAAAATTGACCACTAGAGAGGCTAAATGTCCTAACGTTATACCATTAAATGTACGAACATTACAAGTACCAAAATGCTTCTTAAAAATAGCTATTTTGAAGTTATGACAGTGTTGTCTCAAAGGAGGGATGTGTACCACACAGTATACGCCTGTAACCTGAAATCGAACCGATTATTCGACCTATAATAATAATAATCTAATTTGAGATCTCTACAGTCTACAGTGTATAACTATACAAGTTTGTAACAGGTTTAACTAGTGGTGACACCCAATCGGTTGCTACCATATTGGGTCATTCTATGCAAAGAGTGTAGTTAAGATGTTACCAGCAGGTGCTAACTGGATGTACAGTTAAAACTTAATGAAAATGTACAAAGAGAAAAGGTTATGGTGGGGACATAGAAGATTATGTATCGATAAACCCCACTATAAACCTCTTATTGGAAAATACAATGGTATAATGTAGTAATAAGGTGAATATGATAAGGATTGTGACAATATGCTTTTAAAATCATAGATCCTGAAAATATCATAGACGGAGAGAATTAAACAGTAGTGAATAGTTAAAAACCAGCAGTTTATAGTATTCAATACCATTTCATTTCGTCTATGATATTCTTTATGATTTTAGAAGCATATTGTCACAACCCTAATAATAATATATCTTCATTCCATTGAATAGGCTAACCAAAAGTCAGTTAAAAACCTGTCTGATATATCATAAGTCCGTTAAAACCTGTTATGCAAGACTTTGCTCGATGAACTCATCTGACAAGACTTTTAAGAATGATACGGAACTAAAAATAGCATGGAATCAAAGACCTCAAATTTATTAATTAACACAAACATACTTATAATTTGTAGGTGAAATTATATTTCTGATTACAGATCTACAGCTTTTTCAATTCGTGTTACCATGGTATCTTTTTTGTATAGGGGCGTTTGGTACCTAAGTTACTTTAACCGCCTACACTCTGCCTATATGGCAACCAGACTGCTTATGTGTTAATGTTTATATTGTCTGTGTGCCTAATTATACACATGGTAGCTGATTATAATCAGCAGTAAATAAAACAAACTCTAACTCACCAGTTTGATTTCAACGAATCATTTAAAGAATTGTGGTAAAATAAGATTTTTTACTGTTTAGGTAAGAAGTAAGATTGATACCATATTTTTTTAATATCATAGATACTTAAAATATTACAGACGAAGAGAATTAAACTGTATTGAATCGTTCTACACAAGTGGTATATAGTATTCGATACCATTTCATTTCGTCTCTGATATTATTAAGATCTATGATTTTAAGAGCATATTGTCACAACTTTAGAATTAAGCTACTTTTATTATTAGAAAATAATGAATGAAATATAATAATGAATTCAGTATCTAAGAGTGAAACATTTCGCTTGGAATAATGTATAATGGATGGTCCAGATAATGAAATGGCCTTGTCCCTATTATGGAGAACGAGCCAAATACACCTTTACAGAATTAGGTGTAAGTATAATCACACCTTTACTGAATTAGGAAGGTGTAAGTATAATCACAACAGGTGTGTAAAAAGGCAGGTAAGAGCATCCCTTTGCAAATTACTGTCATGAATCAAGATAATAGAGGTCAAACTTATCTATTTATACAAGCACATACGACCTAATGTGCGAAATAATGATCATAACCTAATTAATATGTCAAAAAGATCAGCTATTATTGAATAGTTAGTACCTAACATAATACTTAAAGTTTGTGGTAATGATCATTTATTATGAAAGGTTACGTAAGATTTCTAGGTTTAATCAGTTTATCAATTTCAAGTCAATGTGGAAAAACACGTATAGCATTTTATATAAAAAACATAGTTAAAATTAAAATAAAGTGTGTAAATTTCAGCTGTTATCAATTAATTTACTAAAAATGATAAAAAATGATAAGATAGGAGTGCATTTTGATACCTATATCCACTACCGTGAAATGAAGCCATTAGCAAATATTGGTACACACTAAATATTTGTACTCTGAAACGCTAATGGAACTAGGTAAAATTTTATAAGAGAAAAAGAGACACAGTGATGTCATACCATGGAAAAAGAAGATTGATTACTAAAATGAAATTTTAGAGGGTATTTGTAAATTACCTAAAATTATGAATCCTTTTCCGATGACGTCGCCTGAGTACATATTAATAATGTGAACTATATATTTTATAGGTTTATAGGGTAAGCTGCGAATTATCGGTCTTCTTTACTATAAGAAAAAACGATATAATAATATTATTATTTAAGTTTATTCTTATTGGTATCCATGATACCTGCAGGTATGATAGATACCAATTAAAATAAAACTTAAATAATAATTACTTTATCGTTTCTTGTTATATGACCGAAGATGTGAAACCGACCGATAATTCGTAACTTACTCTAGGCTATATCTCCCGTATATCGTGTCCACAGCTGACCATAAAGCAAGGAAGTAAAAGTCACACGATGACAGTTATAAGCTTTCACCGTGACTAGGTCTCACGAATACAATAACACACAACAATTATAACTTATTAGTTACTACTTAAAGATGAAAGAATTTCACTTTCCCACTGCTGAGTCATTGTCTAGTAATACCTATTTTGAAGGGTTTAGCTACATTTCGAAAGTGTACCTACAAAGGTCATCACTAGGTACTTCGTGTAGCAACAGTATAGGTTAGGCGAAAAATTGAAGGTTACATTCGACAAAAAATACGCTAGGTCACTACATTCCACTTAATGATTTTGAAATAATTCTATATATACTATTTTGATATAATTTCCATTCATTAATAACTGATACTGTTTAAATCATCAGAAGTTAGTGAAGCATTTGTTACTAGAAATCGGGGTAGGTATAATAATATTTAATAGGAGTTGAGGACATACGCACCAAATTCTTCATTTCTGTGACACATAGCATGATAAAACAGGAAAAGCTAGCTCTATGTTTGTTAGGAACTATAATGAAATAATCACAATAAAAAGGAAGTTAGTAATTACACTATATGTTTTACGCCTATTTATCTAATTAGGTTTTTAGATCACTTGTCAAATTAAACTATGAACAACTAGATTGATTGATTAGATATAGAAAAAGTAATTAAACACTGCTCGTTTAATTATTTGGCAAATATTTATCTTAAGCGAAAGAATTAAATATCGTGCGAAACTTTTTTAAATAGAATTATCGGTAGGTATTTTATTCAGATGTTGCGTTGGTGAAAATGTTAACTAAAGCTCACCTTGTGAGTTTGCCGCCAAAATTCTCAGTCTTCGGAAAAATACATCGGCGGTAAAAAGCAACTCGAAGTAAGTAGGTAGATCAAGTATGACAGGGCAGAATGGAAGAGGTGAGAATGAATAAAGTAATTGAAGATTATTGCATAAAAGTACAAAGCGAGAAGTAGCTATTGTTATAACAGTGAGTATTGTTTTTATTCTAGTTTAGTCCATTCTCCCCTAAGGAGAATGTCAATGGAACCATCAGAATTCTGAGGTGCTTCATTTTGTAGTTGCCTCAATATTTCAGTAACCGTATTGCATTCTGCATTATCAATTTCATCGGCAGATACTTCGTTGGTTACTTCAGTTTGAATGCTATTTTCAAGATCAGAATCTATTTCTTCTGTCAATTTTGAAGAGATTAGATCAATACAGCTAACTTCATCTTTAGCATCTTTTTCCGTATCCTTATTTTCGTGGATTGCCTTTTTAGGTAATGTATCAACAGTACAATCAACATCTTTTCCCTTATACATTATTACCGATCCTTCCGCAATTTCTATTGGTTTTATAGGTACATTCACCGTTACATTTAGTGAATCAGATTCATGAGTGATGACATTGTAAGCAATTTCATCGTCAATTACCAACAGCCCATCATTATTTCCATAATTAATTGGTTCTACCTGTTTTTGTGTGTTGTCCGCTATCGGAAATGCGTTCAATGAATAGGGATTTTCCAGTTCACTTTGTCCGGAAATGCTAATATTATCAGTAAGGTCGGCAACAATTTTTTCCTCATTTGTTTTATAATTAGGGTTTGGCGTTTCCACCTTATCTTCAATTTCGCATTGCTCAGACATTTTATTTTCAATGTTTACATCGTTTTCTGAGCCACACTTCTCAGAAACTGAACAATCAGAATCAACATCACGTGAGGAAATGTTGCTATTCTCGGGATCAAGAGCTTCTGTGTTACGCAGCACTTCATTGGCAGAGGAAATATCTAATAAAGACAAACATGCTTCGTCAGCTTTTGATGTCGCATCGTTGTTGCTTTCATTTAGTGCAAGTGGTGTATCATTGGAAGAAGAATTTGTAAGTACAAGGGGTGGGTTTAATGAATTCAATTGACTCGAATCAATTGTGCCTAAAGATACAATATCTAAACAATGATTAAATGCACTCTGTAATTTAGTATCCAATGAATTATTATCTACAGAAGGTGAATCGATACACGAATCTACATCATTAGGAGAGGTTAACTGAGGGGTTATATTTTGATCACTCATTGAAGTTAGTGAATTGTTTTGTACATCCGAATGAGTAATAATTGAAATACCTTCCGTTTGACCAGACGAACTAACGATATCTTCGGTTGCTTTCTCCGTAGGTGTAGACTTTGCTACGTCTATCTTGGCTGTAGAAGATTTAGTTTGCTGATTTTCATCAGAGGAAGATACAGGTTCATTTTGAACAGTTTTTTCAGTTTCTTTCTTATCAACAATAGTCACTACGCTATTTACTGAATCATCTTCAGTAATATTAGTGATTTTCTCATTAACCTGAGAAGTGGCAGGCTCAATTTTTATACTTTCTTCACTTCTTGTCATATCCACTATTGGTACTACATTCATTACCGAATCTTCATCAGTAATGAGGGTGGGTTTTTGACTAACTTCTGAAATTGCAGGTTCACTTTTAACAATTTCTTTCACGTCAATAACTGGCATGCTACTGACTCCTGATTCTTCATCAGTAATGCTGGTGATTTGTTGACTAACTTCTGAAGTGGCAGGTTCACCTCTAACAGCTTCTTCAGTTTCTTTCACATCAATAACTGACACGATACCGACTCCTGAATCTTCATCAGTAATGCTGGTGATTTGTTGAATAACTTCTGAAGTTGCAGGTTCACCTATAACAGCTTCTTCAGTTTCTTTCACATCAATAACTGGCACGATACTGACTCCTGAATCTTCATCAGTAATGCTGGTGATTTGTTGACTAACTTCTGAAGTTGCAGGTTCACTTGTAACAGCTTCTTCAGTTTCTTTCACATCAATAACTGTCACGATACTGACTTCCGAATCATCATCAGCGATGCTTGTTGTGCTTCCTTCCATTGTAAGGGACACGCTCTTTGCATCGCCATCCCCAGCGACGGTAACTGTATCTTGCAGAGGATCATTGTTATCTTTTATCTTATCAGGTGATACTTCTCTACCTTGTGTCTCTACAACTTGATTCAATTTGGCATCATTATCCAAAGAAGTACTCTTTTCAGACACATCATTTGTAACTTTGTCACTAAATTTATTTTCAACCTCCAATTCAATGTTAGATGTTACGTTATCAGTTGTTTCCTCTTTAGAGCATTCGTTCACTGTAACCTTTACAGTATCCACTTCAACCAAATCAACACAGGTGGTTACAACTGATGCAGTATGTGGAACATTAACCTCAGTTATATCTTTAGTTCTTTCTGGCATCATTTCTATCACTATTGTCTCAGCTGCAACTGATTCATTAACTGTATCATCTAATGGTTCATTATGAGTAGTATCACCAGCATTAAATTCATCACATTCCTTGGCTTCATTCAATGTAACTTCGTTTGATTTGTTTGTTTCTACATTAGAAGGAATGCCTTCACTATTTTTTGATATGCTATCATCTGATACAATAATCTTTTCAGGAAAAGATATTTCGTTTTTATTCTGTTGACTTGATGAAATATCAGATAATTTTTCTTCACTCTTATTATCATTTTCAATAGTAGAATCCGTACACTTTTCAGATAAGTCTACACTTACTTTTGTGCTGTCTTCGTTTGGATCAAATTTCAAAGAAGCTTCAACGTTAACTATGCTTTTGTCATCAGCTGACGGTTGCCCATTCACTGAAACTACGTTTGTTTGTGCGTCCTGTTGTTGTAACGAGTCATTAATATTTGGAAGAGAAATATTTTCCGATAACACACTAGGAGATTTATTTTCGGAATAACTTTTAAGAGACTTCAAAACGGTATCTAGGGCTGCGAATGAATTTTCTATATTTTTCAAATTACACTCTATATCTTGATCTAACTGCTTATCAGCAAGGCCACTCACTCCAACAGCTACACCTTTATCACACACTACCCCGTTCACATCACTTGCTGCACTGACGCATGTGTAGCTGTTAACCATCCCCACACACCGCGCACTTGCCACTGACGGTGAGTCATCACCTGGTAAATTGCCTCGAGTCGTAGCGTCTGTACTCTGATTAGCATTGCTAGCTTGAGTTGGAGTTGGGGGCAGGGGTCGTGTTTTATATGAACTCATAATGGTTTTCAGCATTACATTTTCGTAACTATCTCCATCCTCAGGTGCTATAATAATTTCTGAAGGTTTATCTTTGGAAATAGTCATGTTAGCCAATAATGGTACACCATTGATATTCTCTTTACTCTTAGACATAGATTTGCTTGATCTAGCAGGTTTTCGAGGAGGATGAATGGAATCTTCACTTTCTACTTTAATTCTCTTAGCATTCAAATTACTTTGGTCGTTATAAATATTCTTTGGTTTTAAATGACGCGCAGGTTTAGGGGGAACTGACCCCTCGAATGCTACCGGTTGATAATGTTTGCTTCTTTTTTTAGGGGGAATTGGAGGCATGTAATCTGCATCAGAGCTTTTCAACGGAATCATTTGACAGTCTTTCCTCTTCTGTACCTTAGCATATGGAGGTGCAAAACTGTTTTCATCAGCATTAAGGTTTGAATTTTTAAGGTCTGCTATGTTCACGGAGGAATATACCTTGAATCCTCGAGCAGGTTTTTGTGGTAAAGAACTTTGATCTACATCATTCGTTTTCAGTTGATCTGAAACCGAAGAGTTATTAGTTTCACTTAATTTTGCAACTTCATTCTTATCACTTTCCATGCTCTCACTTTCCTTCTTTTCAACAGCCTCACACTTATCTGGAACTATTTCTTTTCTTTTCTGTTCTATGCCTTCACTTTCTTTCTGCTTTATATCCCCAGAATTGTTAAGATTCAAACTGTCACTTTCATCCTGTTCCATACTTTCATTTTGTGCATTAGCACATTTATTTAAATCTGTAGCTTCGTTTATATTATCTTGGATTTCCACGATTTTATTCTCTTCTGAATCCTCACATTTCCTCTCTTCTACCTCTTCTATTTTATCAACAGTTCTCTTCAATATAATATCTTCATAAACTTTCACTCCTCTTTTAGGCTTTTCTGGAGTTTCAACACTTTCTGTCATCTTCTCACTATTATCAGTCGCCTTCTTCTCTGTCATTTTTATGATAATAGGAGATTTTTCAGTCTTAGAGCTTGATTCAATGGTACTCGTTTCACTTTTATGTGTGTCTGAAGTAACGATAGGGAGGTCCATTTTCTCCTCAGTATCATTATTCGTTAGATCAAGTGACTGATCCACCGTCAATCCATTTTCGTTGGTAACACTCTGAGAAATTTCTTTTTTCACATCCGCAGGATCTTCCACAGTTTCTTCCAAAATCTTTTCTCCTTCTAACAGTTTAGTATCACATTCTTTCTTCTTAAAGATTATATCTTCATATACCTTGATTCCTCTTTTTGGTTTCGCTGGAGGATCAGCTTTCTCGCTCTCTTTACTATTGTCAATGAGCAATTCAGTAACAGATTCTTCCACTCCAATTTGTTCCTGGCAATCATCAATAACGTTGATTTCTTCTTCTGGTGCGGCAATGGATTCAAAAGTTTCGTTATCTGATGGCTTAGGTTTATTAACATTATCATTTGAACTATCTTTACCTATAAGCACACTTTCATAAGTTTTCACTCCTCTAGTTGGTCGCTTCGGTTCGGACATGTTCGACATTTCTTCATAAGAGTTCTCACAATAATCAGTTTCTGTATTGTTCACTTCTTCAATGTCCTCTTTCTTTTCAAATTCTTTGTTGTCATAAATTTTGCTCCCTCTTGGAGGCCTTTGGGGCCAGTTTTCTATCGAATCTGGGATGATATAAAACTCTTCGACTGAAATTCTTGATCCACGACTTTTGGACCTGTCACCTGCTGGATAAGGAGCAGCAGCTGGTGTTCCGCTCCTTCTATTCTTCTTCGCTTTATATCTGTTCATATCTCTGCTCTTCCTTACTGGCTCAGTTTGCTGCTCGCTGCCTTCGTCTTCGTTTCCATTCGTGGTTTTCGATGACATTTCTCTTAAAATTAATTCCTGATCGGCTTTTGCTTTTGAATGTTGCTCAGCGTTGAGACTTTCTCGTTTCTGACTAATTTCCTTTTGGATCAAGTCTTGGTCTGAAGTTGTTGGCTTTTTCAACCTTGTTTGTGATTCTCTATCTGGTGGTGGTGTTGGGGCCACTGGAAGAGGACTGGCGTCAGGTATTTTGACAGGTCCTATCTTATATCCAGGCAGAGGAAAGTAATCGTCGATGGCGTCATCCATGTACTCAATGTCATCGTACACTTTCACCCATTTTTTACCGACTGGACCAGACCTTCGAGAAGGCTTAACTGGAGCTCTTGAGGCTCTCTTGCGTCCTTTTTCAATTATGGAACGGATCTGTCTTGGCAAACGATCCTTCAATGTTCGTTTTCGCTCGAAACGCGATGGAGACGTTGACGCTGCTCGTTTCTGGGCACGACCAGCGTACTCAAGTTCCTCTGAAATTGAATGGGAAGAAAAGAAATCTGAATTTTCTATCTTTTCTAATAGCTATATAAACAATAATGCAAACATTTGAAACAATTATGTGAAGACTATTTTCTGTTATAATTAAATAACAAACTAGTCTAATAGTGTATAAACATTTTGAATGATTCTCAGATCATCTAGATATTTCAAAACTCATTAATCTATTAATATTAATCTAATAAGTTAATTTACTTTATTTTTTCGCTTCAAAATTAGAAGTTAATTAAGAATTACTTACTAACAAAAGGAAATTATCAATACATACTATTGATAATACCTACTAAAAATCGATAAAATAGAATCGTTTAAAATAAACAACCCTTTGATAATGCTACTGATGCTTCAATTCATATATATAAATAGAATCAAGTGTTTTCAAACCGTAACTTTTATAAGATGAATGAATACGAAAATTGTATGAATGTTTAAGAAGAATGTTTTTTTTTTGTTTTTGGGATGTAGCAAAATGGATATCTATTTATAAATGACAATAGGTCGCTAAAAATAAAATTTGATTGTATTAAAAAGATTGGAGATGGTAAATATAATTCTCTAGTTTAAAGACACATGGAATGCATTTTTATTATGATGTGCATTAAATGTATATAAGTTCACCTGCAGTAGACTCGTGCATGTATCGCCTTGGAGTTACGGAGCGTCCTAACCTCCTAGGTACGGACATTGCTCGGGGGATTGACGTACGAATCTGCTTGCCAACCTGTAAGATCATAATATATCTAATGTAAGTTACAATATTATTAGTAATTTTATACCCTCAATACTAAAAAATAATCAGGTTACATATTTGATAAGCTAAACATCAACGATCGAAGGACTTTTTGTTGCACATATGTAAATATGAAAAATACAACATCTCATATTTCCCAACATAAAATCGGGAAGATGCTGATCATCTAGAGCCCGGACTTTAAGGACCTAAAAATAGGCATTTTAGGACTTTAAAATAGGTGTTTTAGGATCTTAAAAAGGCATTATAGAGCTTATGCACACGAATGACTCGACTAATAAATAGGTGTTCACTACGTGTAAGTCAGTATTTTTATAAAATCAATAGTTTAGGCAGTTTAAGTATAAATGGTGATATGAACTATCATCCCTTAAAAAAATTGTTGATAGTATGTGTGTTCCGCGCCATTTGTCGATTTGAACAAGGTCAAGAATGCGCTGCGCGTTTTTAAACCCCTTCAACCCCCGAATGCCGAGCAAGCGTTAATATCTTCATTTCATTTATTATGAAATTTAATACTAAAATATGTGTAAAGGGGGAAGTGCTGCCCATTCCCAAACCCCCTTGCCAGGTCATTAAACAATCATGAAGTGTGCAGTAAAACAAACTAGCGGATACAGCAAACTGCATAACGGCCATTTATGTAGAGAGTTTTAAAGTAATCGTCATTCATTTCTGGTCATCGTTTTTAATTTTTCCAAAGTAAGCTTCATACATAAATTTATATATAAATTAAGATTATTGTGAAACTCTCCAGAGATATGGCCGCTATATACCTAGGTTATTTTATCTTCTAGTTTGTTGTACTGCACACTTCATAATTCTAATAAATGAAATGAACATAATAATAAATAAAATGAAATTATTAAAGCACGATCGGTATTAGAGGGATAAGGGGGTTTAAATAGGCGCAACGCATTCTCGAGATTGTGCAAATCGGCAAATGGTATCCATTCAAATTCATCCTAAGACTAAATTTCCAAATGAATTCGAAGCTTGTATTTACAAGCAAACCTTCGTAGAATAATTAAAATAAAATAATAATTAAAATAAAATAATAATATCAATAATTACTAAGATATTTTGAGATACTAGACAAAAAGCATATTTTGTTTTCTTAACAGTTTAATCTAGTGTAAATATTAAAAATACTACTAGTTTTGAAATATATTTCCTTTCGAATATATGACGATTACTTTGAAACTCTGTACACAAAAGGCCGTTATGGCATTCATTATTCGCCATTTTATCATTTTGTTCATGGCAGAATCTTTGTTAAAAAAATTGGTACGAAGAATTACAAAAAACTTGATACAGTGAAGAATGATCGAAGACAATGTAATTATTTAAATTTTAAAGTGATGTTTATCTATTATCTACTTTATAATAATTTAAACCGATCATGATTGAATAATAACGTTCTATAAGTTTTCTAATTAAACCCACCCACTTTACCGAGTTAGTAAATTATTTATAAATATACGTATATAGTTGTGGCATTTTAGAACTTTTTGGAATTTTTAGGACTTTATCGAAATTTTAGGACTTTATGACATTTGTCCGGGCGATCATGATAAAAGGAAATCTTTTGAAACTATTTTCAATATATTCTTTAACTTATTGTTCGAAGTATAATGCAACGAAGAAGCAAGGACAATTGCAGCTTAAAATAGAATTTATAAATATCTATTATGGTTATTGTCATAGGAACACTTCGAAATGTAATTATTTTTCGATTAAAGGTCAATAGGTACAGATTTATTTTAAACAATTAACCTTCTCCAATTTTGGGTGATCTAGAATCGTAAAACCCTGATAATATTTCTTTTATCAGCTGATACTCTTTTTCATAGCGACAAGCTCCACGATTGCATGTTCTCACCTGTCCAGCAATTTTGGGAATGTTCCAGCACCCTTTGGGGTAGAGCTCTTCACGCGGTTGCTGTCCATCCCTGTCGTCCAGGGGCTCTCTCCCCTCCCACTGCACCTCCTCACCATCGGGTGTGATCGCCATTATCACCCTATAGGACTAAAATTAGGCCTAATGTTCGTAAAGGTTAATCGAAAATGATACAAGGGATTAGTTATTTAGTCTACTAAACCTGCAAACGATACCCAAGTATTAGAATAGTTCAATTAATTATGATTTTGTAAATACTGATATGAAATATAAATCTGCTAGATGAATTTTGAAACAAAAAACGTATATAGTTGTTATGATCTTCATACTGAAATACTTTAGTTAAAATCTTATGAAGAATATTTGATTAAGACATAGGTATATAAGATTAAAAGGTTATATTAAAATTTAAAAACTAACTATTATTCATACGGTAAATTGACATTAATTGCACTTTTCACATATTGTAATTTAGTTGCTAAATCCAAATAACGGAATAATTTCACTACACAGACAGCACTAGAGAGGATTACCTGAGACTAACTGAAAAGTACTAAGTAATTGGTTATTTTAGAATTGGCCGAGAGCCACGGCCCAATGCACCTCCTGCCAAAATAGACTATACGGTTATGACCTGAAACACTTGATATCGTAATACATAAATTAAATATATCTATTAGCGATTAACCGAGATCTTCTTCATTTTAAAAATATGAGGAGAATGACATGAACTATAATGATACACACATAGTTTTGTTCAATAATTACTGCACCTGTGTTGCTCAATATATATCAAAACGAATGAACATTTAATAAAGCGAATAAAATACACCATTTAAAAAGATTCACTTTAGTATTATGTATAAATTTCAATTGAATATGTTAATGTGTTAGTGCCGTTTAAATTCTATTGATGCTAAAATATGTAACTTCGTATTAGTTTGTAGTTTTGCACTTTATCAAATTATAAAACAATAAGCTACTATAATTTATAATTCAATGTGAATTTGATAAGTTAAATATAAAGTTGATAGAGTACATATACAGAATCCAGAAAGACAATATTCTATAATAATATCATTATTTTTCTCACGTAGTTTAAACTTGCTTAATGATATTTATGGAGATTATTTACTATCCGTAGTTTATACAAAACTACAAAGTGGAACCATGAGAACTTTCTGATGGTCATTATGATGAAGCTGCCTGACTGATGATTGAAGCAGAGGAATCATGAGGAATGGAGCCAATATTTCATTAACAAATGCAAGAAGAAGAAGAAACTGGTATCCTGGTGGCAATAATGAATTTTGTAAATAACATATCATTATGTAAACATTTAGGATTAAATAAGTTTCTGTAACTTCTGTTCAGTGTTCACAATCACCAAGATTGAAGATGGCAATCATGGCAGGAAGTTTACTAGTTTAGAATTGAATTTGGTGATTTGAGAAGATATCTTCAATTATGTGAGCAGCACAGGGTGATCATATCTGAGTTTTGACCATTTGAATTCTATTGTCTATTAATTATTCTTTAACCCTTTAGGCTTTAGGCCTTTAGCGAAGTGAGCCAGCCACTTTTTTTGTTTTTCTGACTTTGAATAAAATATTTGATAACTTTTTTTTTGAGTCCTCATGGAACTGTGGAACAATATTAATAATTTTATTTTTAAACCGATTTGGAATCTGTCTTTTCATTACTTTTACTTTTCAACATAAACCAGTCTGGAAAACTGCTTAAGCTAACAGATGAACTCTATATGCTGCAGATTATACAATTTTAGGCAATTTACCATTAATTTTTGAAGTCTGTAAAACTCCAACAGGAATTAGTTCATCAGAAAGCACCTATTTCTCCAGACTGGATTACATAAATACATATGATTACAGATTAGTGAGATTACCTATACAAAAAAGAAGTTAACAGATGGCAAGATACTCATATTATGAGCATTTATTCAAATATACAGGGCGTTTCGAAAAAGACGGAACAAAACTTTAAGTTAGTATATTTCTGTAACTATTAAAGGTACATGTATCTTTCTCTTTCTAGTCTCTTTTTCATTGGTAAACCCTTTTCCATCCACAATTAAATTTTCATTAAGTTTTATTCATTTTTGTGAATGTTATTAGGATTTTATTGATGCATAGTGAAAATAGCTTTTGTACAAATAGTTTGAAAACCTAAGAAATATTTGTTTCTTATCTTTGCTTGTTAATTTTATTTTGGATAGATAACTATTTTCTGGCATTTACCAAAGGTCATGGGTGTGTAAATACCAAGTAAAATAGTATGTCTCATAAACTCGCCATTTGTCTCTCCAGCTCTCTCCAAAATTCAACAAATTCTCTCCAAAATGATCAAATTTTCATAAATTCTCTCCAAAATAACATTGTAGCATAGGAGAAAAATAGATAAAACTCGCCATTTGCAATTGAAGGGCTCAAAATAACTGTCACAAACTCGCCATTAAAATGGCGAGTTTGGACATGCTTTATTACTTGGTGTAAATATCAAATGAAGGTTCTTATGAAGAGAAAATATTGAAAAGTCAATTTGTTAAGATTTTATAACAGTTTTAGACTTTTAGTGAGGACTGGCATGCACAGACCAGTCCTTAGGTTATTGAGCAAACATTTAATGGCTGGGTTACTAGGGTTAAGATATCAGTGAGGATATGTATAAAAATCATTTGATTAGAATTTTTTTTTAATTAATAAAATAAAATGAAAAGGACACATATGGCCAGGCCCGGGCCAGTCTGCAGAATTTGTCTCTTCTCCCGCAGAGATTTTAATTTGAGAGACAGTTACTCTCTGACTCTCAGTAGCAGATTCAGAATCTCCCGCATCTAAATTAATGGTAATTGGTAACATAGGAATTAATTCAAAATCTCCCGCAGCTAAATTAATGGTAACATAGGAATTAATTCAAGATCTCCCGCAGAGATCTCAAATTTCTAAAATTCTATCTAAAACTCCCGCAGAGAGTCTTAGAAAAATGTTCCATATTCTGCAGACTGGGGCCAGGGCCCAGTTGGTCCCATGGGACTACTATATGAAAGGAGACACGAGTGTCCACCTGGTCGCTAAAGGGTTAACTGATATACCTACTCCCAGTCTGTAAGACCCAGGCTGTATTTCATGGTAAATTCCACTGACTATTTTTCTCCATTGAAAGTAATATTCTGACAAAATTGGTGGATTTTTAGTTATTTATTCCTATGTTACCATAAATTTTGGTGGAAAAATGGGAAACTGGAAAAATGTTGGAGGACTAGACAAATTGATGAAAAATGTTGGCAGCTATTTCTCGATTTTTGAAAAAGTCAGAGGAGTCCAGTGCAGTGCACCAAATACAAACTGGCTGACTTGTTCATAAAGCTGAAAAAATCCACCAACATATTTGGCTGATCAACCAACATTTTCCTCATTTGTTTGCCACCGAAAATTAATGGTAAGTTGGTAACATAGGAATAAAGAGAAAAATTCACTGACTTTACTAGAATATTATTTTCAATGGGGAAAATTCCACTGACAAGTTGGTGGAATTTACAATGAAATACAGTCTGGAATCATACTCTATAACATGGTTTGATGGTTTTAGCTATTCTTCCCCTTCTGTTGTTTATAAAGTATTGGCAATTAAATAATAAATGTCGTACATAGTGTCACTAGGTATGATCCAGACTGCAGGAACTGGTAAACTGTTCTCCAAGAAATCCTCCATTTTGGCTTCTGCTCTCAGTAAAATACATATAAATATAAAAAGAAATTAAGGATTGTTCACACAGAACATGTTAAAAATGTCCCATATTCTGCAGACTGGGGTATGATCAGTTTGATGGACATTGGACGATGGTATCAGATAATCAGAGTTGCATATTGCTTTGCTTATATTTATTATTTAGCAGTTGTATAACATATGATATTCCTCTTAAGGTTTCTGTCAAAAATATGCTTCAGCATTGTTACTATATTTAAATTGTAAAAAAAATGTAGTCTTTTTTATTTTTATTTAAAATAAGAAAAAGGGAAAATCATCTAATTAATGTTGTATTTTAAATTTTAATGGTAAATAACAGGTGTTTTATCCTATTAAAATTAATTATGTCAATGCAAGTATTTCTATTCAATTTTGCATTTATTATATTTTTTTATTTCAATATCTATCATCTATGATATCACGTTTTTAATATTTAATAAAACAACAGTAGACTTAGTAGAGGAAAAATAGATTTGACAATCTCCGTCAAAGCTTAAGTGCACCTTTACCCTTTTTTATTGTACTTTTTTTAATTATGATATTTTAAAAATATTTTCCTTTAGTTATAAATAATTTAATATGTCATTTTTATTATGTTCGCATTTGTGCTCAATGCTAAATAACTTATAATTCTATCCATTTAATATAGGCTTTAATTTATCAAAATGAGGATCTATCACAGAGACATCGAGCGCAATGGCTATGGGTGAGTATCTTTTAGAATACAATTTCTATTTGTTCCAAAATTATTTTCTTAGTACTTAATAGTTAATGAGGTTTTAATTCATTTTACTCTTGATCAGTATGTATAAATAATTTGATTTTAAATTTAATGTTTATCATAACGAGTATCACTGAAAAAATAGGACTTTTATGAAAAATTGATTACTCTGTTGGTTTTTTATAAGATTTAATGACATTGAATTAATAACATTTTAACCTATAAAATTCATAATTTTTCAGCATGGTTTACATTTACTTTACCAAGTTTCAGGATTTTTACTTTGTATCAGAATGAACTGAAATGATGATGCAATCCTTCATTTCAATATTTGTCTCACTTGTTATATTGAAATAATTTATTTTGAAAGTTGTATATAATATTTTGTAATGAATTAGAACAAACTAACAGGCAACAATTATAATTTCAGACATTTTGTCCTGATGGCTAATGAAGGGGAGGACATGTGGCATGTTTATAACCTCATTACTCCGGGTGACGAACTCAAGGCAACAACATTCCGCAAAGTGCAGCAGGAAACCTCCACAGGAAGTACAACCAATGCCAGACGAGTAAAGATGACCTTAAAAATTAGAGTTGAAGCCACGGATTTTGATACTTCAGCTTGTGTCTTAAGGTTTGAACTTTTATTTTATTAGGTAGCTATTAGTTTCTCAACTTTAACTAATTTTTGAAATATAAATTTCAACCAATGTTGCATTATAAATGGCTAAAATTGTGATTTCTTGATATATACTTTAATACTAAAACAACTTCCAGAGTGAAAGGTCGTAATGTTCAAGAAAGTCAGTTTGTCAAAATGGGAGGTTACCATACATTGGATCTTGAGCCAAACAAAAAGTTCACTCTATATAAGAATGAGTGGGATTCTGTTAGTATTCAGAGGGTGGAAAGTGCTAGTGATCCTACAAAGGTAGGCATGAAGTGGTATTAAATATATTTCAATCTGAATGCAATGTA
Organism: Caprella mutica; assembly: GCA_947561585.1. Classification (NCBI taxonomy): domain Eukaryota; kingdom Metazoa; phylum Arthropoda; class Malacostraca; order Amphipoda; family Caprellidae; genus Caprella; species Caprella mutica. The sequence goes on along the minus strand of CANNZV010000306.1, from coordinate 489,893 downwards.
ACTAAACTATTGTTAATGACTCCTATCTTCATTTTCCAGCATGCTGAAGTCGCAGCTATCACAATGCAAGAAGGTCTAGCATTTGTGTGTCTCATAACATCTGCAATGACTGTAGAGAGGGCAAAGATTGATGTCAACATTCCAAAGAAAGGGAAAGCTGATGACACTCAGAGAAAAAAGGTCAATCAATGGGATGAAAAGGGTTCTGAATATGAAAAATGATACAATTAATTCCTCAAATGGCTGAAACGTGTCCTCTGTGAATTACAGAATTTTCTCAAGTTTTTTGATCAAATTGCAACAGCAGTTCAACGTCATTTCAACTTTGATGTTCTGAAAGCTGTGTTGATAGCTTCTCCTGGTTTCATCAAAGAGGATTTCTTAGCCTATATGATAAAAGATGCTACAGAACAAGGAAATAAAACTTTATTAGACAATAGAGGTAACTATTCCCTAACTAGGTAGTTTGCTATCATTTTATCTTTCAAAAAAATTTTAGTTGAAATAAATAGCTTAGCTACTTTGCAATGAATATAAAACTGCTTTGAAACTAATCCTTCTAACATTTCTTCAGTTGCATAGCTATTAGAATAACCTTCTCTTGTCAGATTGAATGGTTACTCTTCTTTGCTTATAATAAAACCTACACATTGCAGGTAAATTCATGCTGGTTCGTTCTAGTAGTGGATTCAAGCATGTAATAAGGGAAGTGATGCAAGACCCTGCCGTTATGCAGAGGTTGGCCGATGTCAAAGCAGCTGGAGAAACAAGGCAAGCTAAACTTTATTTTAACTTTCCTGCTGTCTAATATACATAAGGAAATAGCAATAAATAATTCTATCCTTTCTTAGCTACCTTGTGCGTTGGTTAATCAATATTTATTTCATATCAAACAAATGTATTTTTAACCACTATCTATATTGTTACTTTCTTTTCAGGTTACTACACCAATTCCAGTTACTCCTCGGTACCAATCCTGACAGAGCTTTTTACGGTGTGAAGCATGTGGAGAAGGCCGTGGCTAGCCAAGCTGTGGAGGCATTGCTCATCAGTGATACTCTATTCAGGTGAGAGAAAATTAAATTGATTAGCTAGTTCTACTGAGAGTTGGTGAGCTGTTTTATAATCTATATTGTATTTAACTACTGGATGTAGCTATCCCATTTAAGATATTATTATTGTTGTAGCTACTAAATTCAGTGTAGGGGAATGACTTTTCTCCATACAACTTTATATCCTGATTTAAAACAATATTACCACTGAGTGATTATTGTAAATTTTATCATTGTTAAAATTTTTCTGCAATGTATTTTCTTTGAATAATAAATAGGGAATAAAAATTCTAAATGTAGGTAAGATTTGTATCATCCATTAGGTAACAACATTTTAATCCTTACTTTAGTAGAATTTTTTTTAAATTGGTGAATTTAAATAGGAGAGGTATTGTTATAAATATTTGTCCTAATTAATTATTTCACATGTAAAGCATTAACTGTCTCCTGCAGGTCACATAACATTCAGGAGCGTAGGAGGTATGTGAGGCTGGTGGAGAGGGTGAAGGGAAATGCGGGGGAAGTGAAGATTTTCTCCTCTCTTCACGTCACTGGGGAACGTGAGTTGCGAATATTATAAATAAAAATGTCAGAGGTTATTTAATGGAAAAGTACTTTTTTAAATGAAACTCCACCCAAAATCATTAAAATCTCATGTTAATAATTTAACAATAACTGTAATTTTTTATTTGGCTAATTTGTTTAAAATATTATGTATGAACACTCAGTCACTTTGCTGTCAGAGAGACAAGTTCGATTAGAGATTACTTCAGAAATTTTATTAACATGTAGAGTTAATTCTAATTGTGTTTCAGAGTTGGATCAGATGACAGGAGTAGCAGCCATCCTTAGGTTTCCTATGCCTGAAATAGAGGACATGGCGGTGGATAGCAGTGACGGAGAGGATTGAAAGAATAGAGATTATATTGGAACAGACTTTTATTATCACAGAATGTTTATCATAGGTAGTAAATTAACTAGGAATAAAAATGACATTATATATTTAAAGGTAATTAATAGGGTTGTGACAGCACTCTTTTAAATTTGCTTTTTATTCTCAATTTGTAAAAGTGATTAAAGTCTTGAGAAGAAACTATTTCTCATAAAAGCCCCTTAAATCACATTTGGATGCTAATCTCATGCTTCGGTGCAACGGGAATATTTGAAGAGTCTCGTATAGATCCAATGTCTACATCGTCTGGCAAAGTTCAGTTACAAACTAAGAAAAATGGAAGTTATTGCAATAAAATTAAAATACATTTTGTAACTTAATTTATGTAGCTTTTCAATATTTTTATTTAAGTAGGGGTTTAACGTCTGCTTCGGAACTAAAGGCCATATCGCTGACGTCAAAAGGAAATTAAATACAAGGGACTGGAAGAAGCAGTCAGGAGGAAAGTGGCTCCATGAACAAAGTCACTTACCACCGTCGGTGACAATGCTCATGGATGCAGAAAAGCTACTCCTTGAATGCAGTCACTAACCAAGGAATGTGACGAAACGGGACACAAGCACCGGTGGCTGCACTCACGGATGGAAGAGGAAAATGAAGAGGTGATAGTAAATGAAGCTTACGAGCCTACCTAACACAAAATCTAAGACCTCGTAGTTGAAGAGCATAACCCTAGCGCTATCCTCTAAAACTGCAAGTAGCGTTAAAAAAAATGATAAACATGGTGAAAATGAAAAAAGACAATCCATAATCCAAATTACAACAGTTCGGGGCCCAAGGGACGCCACCCCCCTTCTCTTCCATTCACCACAGACAGCTTCAGGATAGAGCCCCTGGGGGCTAGCTTTTCAATAGTGAGCATTGAACAGGTATTAACAATTTCACATTCACCTTAATTCGGTTTGTATGTTTCAATAGTTTTGATGTCTTGGTGGGAAATAAACTTCTAAAATACCTACATTCTAATTTTCTACTTTCTTTTTATAGATATTTATTAGTTGTAAAAAACTGAAGACCATTTTATGTCAGACTGGAGAAATTAGTTCACTCTTCAGAATCAGGATACATCCTAATTCATTCACTACCCAGAAGCTTACTGTATCTAGGAATTTTTTTGCTTATATGGCTAATAATAATAAACAGATAACATTCAGCCTTCAGGAGCTTAATGGCCAATAATCTCTTAACAGAAAATATATCAGTTGCATGAAATATTGAATTTATTCAAAAAAAAAAAGTTTTCATATTATAAATATGCTCAGATTAATTTTATGCTAAAAACAGTGTTACAACCCTAGTAATTGATGTAGCTACATTTAATATTCAATAAGAATCTTGATAAAATGATCTTAAATGACAGCAGTTTTGAAGTTTCATTTCCTTCTTCAGAATGCTTTTAAATTGATAAAACAGCTAGCTACTTTGAATAAAATTATTTTAATAAAATCATAGTCACGATAGTTTTTACCTGACCTGAAAAAACCTTTAAATAAGACAATGTGAATTTATTATAAATTATAACAATTGCTAAGGAATCTAATAAATAGAACTAGGTTTCCTCAATTTCAATAACTACTTTTACAGCTTCATTCAATTCTAAATTATCTACATTTGAAAATACTAAAGAAGTTGAGTTATCTATTCCAATATCGTAGTCAGTCTCGTCTACTTTCTCTTGATAATCCTGTTCCATAATACTAATAACATTGATATCTTCAACACATTCATCTAACGGACTACACACAATCATATTATTTACTAAACTATTTTGCTCCAGATGAATTAAATCTTTCAATCGGACGAGCATCTTCTCTAATTTCTCTTCTTCGTTTGTTAGGTTTATTATTTTGTATAGTTCTTTTACAAAGCCTTTGCCTTGCGCCTTCAGGTTTTGCAACCGCATTTCCGCAGAGTAGGACCTGAATTTGTGCAGTGCGTTGATGATGTCCCTACTGGTGGGGTTGTACCGTCTGAACATGGCGGGGGGAGGTCTCTTGCCAGCAAAAATGTCTTCTATAACAAATCTGGGTAATAGAAACAAATTCATTACAACTAACAAAATGAATGGAATATCAGATGATTAGTTTTTAAAGTAAATCAAATCACAATAGTTATTAGGTTTTAATAGTCAGAATAGTCACTCAATCTAGTGACTTTTTGGTGTATTAAAGTTTGATGAATATCGAACTAAGTATGCTTCTGAGTTTAGCAGCCCATTAGTGATTAAGTTAGAAGACTAAATATAAAGGAAAAATTCAGAATTAATTTGAAACGAGTTGAATCTAAACGAGTTACTAGGTATGTAACCAAGGGTATTTCCATTCACTATAGTAGCAACAGCAAATAATTCTCACCTGTTCAATTCAGATTTGATGGCAGGGACAGAATCGCACATGCCCAATTTTATGATGGAGAATAATTTCATCATGACCCTTCTGTCCAGTGGCTCTTTGGTGCGTCTCAATTTATCCCTGTTCCTATTTACTTTTCTCTTATCGAGTGTAGATACATTAGACACAATCATTTTAACAGAGTTAGAGGGACATTCACTGTGAACTGGAGTCACAAAAGGATGTCTTTTGTGATCATCACTACTTGGTAACGTCATGCAATAACAATTCTCTATAACCATCCTTTTCATCTTCAACTTTTCCATAAGGTTGGCCCTTATCCTTGTTTTGTTGACAGATGTTAGTTTATCCAAATTAAAACTGTATTCAGGAAACTTTGCAACGTGCATGATAGGAATGGATGCAGGACAGTCAATTTTCTTTGAAATACATTTACGAGTAGAGTGCGTTTCATCCAATTTCTCTTTTTTATATTTCTCTTTGCTGCTTCTGCCCAAGTCTTTCCCAAGATGACAAAGCAAACTCCACCGACCGACACACATGTATGGTGTGCCACTGAAATCCAGGGTGAATGGAGACTTCTTGGAAGAATAGAACTGTATTTTGGTTTTCAGTGTACTCAAGTCAACATCTGAAATGGAAATATAATAAAGATGTATTTATTTAGCTATTCACTTATATGGTAAAATAATGAGAGCATTGTTTAGGTATATAGTGAATACAAATCAGGACTAAATTATTAAGGCCTTATCATAGCTTATACAGTCAACATCAAGTTGTAACATCTACCTTTTGGTTGATAGTCTTATGATTAATTGAATTTTATTGTGGAATACAACTCTACAACCATTATTTTGGAGAGTGAAATTTGAAGAGTAACTATTGCAGAATCAAATTAGTAATTGTTGTTAGAATTGATTTCTTTATCATATTGAGAGGAAGGTAACAACCTATTTTTGGTTGATAAAGGCTAGCTTGACCTAAACATAGAAAGTGTTTATTCAACACTCTAAGTTATTTGACTGCTAAAACAAAGTTTTGGAACATTTTCAGTTCTTGGTTAGCAAAGAAAAATTGATATGATACTATATTATCTTCCACTTCTCTCTAATCATTATGAATCCTATTAGTTAAAAGTTTCAGAGCTCACCTTCCTGTCCGAAATGTTTAGTTTTGTTGTAGGTGACATAATGAGTAAAGCTGTTCTCTTGATGCTGCTCTATGCAGTCTTCAAGAGATTCAATGTCAGAAAAATATAAAACTTTCATTTCATTAGCTTATATAAACTTCCTGAAAGAAAACTGACAGTTAATACTTATTAAAAATAACATTTTGACACTTGAAAATATTTATTTATTAATTAAGAACTTGAATCCATCATAACTGCCGAGACTGTTCCGTTTTAGGCAAATTGTCCAAAAACAATTACTCATGTGAAGTTAATAACTTAATGAACATTTGCTCCAGGTAATAAAGCATGTCCTTACTTGCCATTTTGATGGCAAGTTTGTGACAGTTATTTTGAGCCCCCCAATTGCAAATGGAGAGAATTATCTAATTTTCTCCTATGCTACCTTGTTATTTAACTTATTTAGGAGAGAATTTATGATAATTTGTTCATTTTGGAGAGAAATTTGGTTATTTGGGAGAGTTAATGTGTCTCTTGTCCCACAAAGATTTTAATTTGAGAGAGTTTATCTCTTGACTCTCAGCAGCACTGCAGCTGCGCATTGTGCAGTCACAGTGCAGCAGATTCGAAATCTCTCACAGCTAAATTAATAGTTATATAAGAATTAATTCAAGATTTTCCACAGAGCTATAAAATTTCTAAAATTAGGCTCAGTTTTGTTTCAGAGAGTTTTGGAAAAAAATATATATTCAATAATTCAGCCACTGACTGCATGAACTAGTAAAGTGTTCTCCAAGAATTTTTCTATTTTTGGCTTCTGTTCTCAGTAAAATACATGTAAATATAGGAGGATATTGAGGATTGCTCGCACAGAAAATGTCCCATAGCTATTCTGAAGACTGGAAATTTCAGCCAAGTATAGGCTGTATGGCCAGACTGAGTCTGGCCATACGGTAAATTGAAATCATGATACCAAGTATGTCAGTTAAAGCCAATTAATTGGCTAAGATTTCCCAATCTGTAGAATCCCCAGTCTGCAGAAAGTGGTAAAGTGTTCGTAGAGATCTCTTAATCTGTTCGTAACAAAATTAATGTAAATATAGGAATTAATTCAAAATTGTTCGGAGAGAACATTCCAAATATCTACCATATTCTGCCCATGGGGCATGTTACAGAGTAAAAGTATGTCAGTTGAAGCCAATTAATTTGCTTAGATTTCAAAAGGTCAAAACTCAGATATGTCTAATTGGCTCAAAATATTAAATAATTCCTGAGTTTCCATGTTAATTTTGGCTTGAAATCTTCAAAAAATGAGCCTAATTGACTTGGCTCAGAATTTAGGTGAAATTTTGGCTTGAAAATTGGCTTACAATTTTCCAGCCTCTGAAACATGGTATAATTCTCACTATTCTAATTCTGCCAGTCTGCAGAATACTATTCTACAGACTGGCAGAAGCAGAATTAGAATATGGGAGATAGCTATTTAGTACATTCTCTAAAAGCAATTTTGAATTAATTCCTATATTTACATTAATTTTAATGTGAACAGAATAAGAGATCTCTACAGTCTACAGACACTTTAGTATGATTTTTACCAGTTTGGCCGGGCAGTTTCTGCAGACCCAGACTGCAAAGAATGCACAATCAGTCACCAGATATTTAATTTTTAGGGCAATTTCTCTACAAAGATTTTCTAATTTCTCTCCAAAATGGCCAAAAAATTCAAAATTCTCTCCACTAATTACATGTAAATATAGGAATTAAATAATAATTAAAGAATTGTCGCCGGATAATTCAGGAGGCAAATTTCAAGGCCTCGATAGTCGCCAGATAAACTTTATGCAGCTTTTGCAGACTGGTACATTTTCTGTGCAAACAATCCTTAATTTCCCGGTGTATAGAATCACCGAAACGGACCGATTGAGCACCAAAACGGACAGATTGTGGTCCAAAACAGACCGAATGGGGGGGGGGGGGGGGGGTACCAAGTCGGATCTAAACGGGCCGAAACGGAGCTAAAAAACAATAGCTACTTTGAATGCTCATATCCTATAAGCCAGAAATTATTAACTAAATAGTAAGTGTGTGTGTTACGTCATCATTTCAATTCCTGGATGCTTCTTCTTTGATTGAAAATAAGTAATAAAGAAGAAAGTCGCAATGAAGAATTTATATATTATTAATAGAATATTGAACAAATTAAGAAAATATTTAGATTTCTAGAACAAGTAACTTCAGTTCTATTAAATAGACCCAGACTGCAGGAACTGGTAAAGTGTTCTCCAAGAAATCCACTAATTTGCTGTCTGTTCTCAGTAAAATACATGTAAATATAGGAGGAAATTAGGGATCGTTCGGACAGAAAATGTTAAAAATGTCACATATCCTGCAGACAGGAAATAGACGGATAAAAATTTAGAGTGGAGGGGAGTAAAGTAGCTAATGTTTTTTTTTCAACATAAGTAGGTAGCTATTATCAGTTAAATAACCCATTCTAAATATTATTAGTTTTCTCCAATGTATAGTACTAACTATTTAAGTGTTTTTTATGAACTACTTAGCTCCGTTTCGGCCCGATTAGATCCGGCTTGGTCCCCATTGGGTCCGTTTAGGACCCCAATCAGTCCGTTTTGGACCACAATTGGTCCGTTTCGGTTCGGTGATTCTATGTACCCCTTAATTTCCTCCTATATTTACATGTATTTAACTGAGAACAGAAGCTAAAATAGAGGACTTCTTGGAGAACAGTTTACCAGTTCCTGCAGTCTTGTGGTACCAGGTACAGTCACTACGGTGGTACCTAGATTTCAAAAGGTCAAAACTCAGATACGTCTAATTGGCTTGAAATTTTGAATTAATTTCTATGTTCCCTGTTCCCCAGTCTGCAAAGTATGTCACCAAGATTTCATATTTCAGGACAATTAGTCTCAATTTTTTTTCAAATTTGTCTCAAAATGACCAAATTTCTTCAAAATGTCTCCAATAATAAGGGTCCATACAATTACCGGAACGGACCATGAATTACGGGAACAGTACATGAATTACAGGAACGGAGCATGAATTACCGGAACAGAGTTGTTTTATTGACAAATATCCCTCTTTATATAATTTAGTTATACATTTGGTCGATATATAGTCTTAATGGTATCATATTTAACCATTTTACTCGTTTCGTCCCGTAATCGCTATAAAACTTATGAAACATAGACAGACATTTTACAAGAGTCTATGCTGAAATTAGTTTTCTTTATAATATATTTCATAGAAATACTTTGAGGAAAGACTAAAGTAATTTTAGTGCGTGATTTCGTATTACAACTTAATTGAGAAATAACCCTAGTTATGTAATTTAGGTATATTTTTGGTCCAAATGCAATCATATTTAACCATTTTATACTCATTTCTGCTCGCACGTAATCGCTACCCAACGCCTGAAATAGACATCGTGATTCCGCATTATAATAGTATTAATGAGTTATATATATTTAGCACCTACGAATCTCTCTATATAGACTAGTTAGGTACCACGGTTCCTAATTAGACAGGTAATATGATGCAATAGTTAACAAATTTTTTTGGTAGCTTAACCCGTGCACGCATGGGCAACACCTGAAATTTGACTCAAAAACAGGGTTTACTGTACAGCTAACCACATGTTCATTTGGATAGGTAAAGGTGTCACTCAAATGTTATTTGAAAGGGAAGATGTTGTTCTTCATGCTACAATAAACAGAAATTCTAAAAATTTGACCAAATTTGCGAAATATTGGTCCAAAGTCTGTAGATGTTTGAATAAAATATATTTTGGAGAACATATGCCATTTTTTTTCTATGGTATTTTCATAATATTTTGTGATGTATTTAGATAGAGTTTTTTTATGCTAAATCTGACAGTGTCTTCATTTTTCATCTAAATATTATAATTCAGAATTTACGAGCAATTTTCTGGAAAAAACATTACAAACTGTCTACCTAGGTACACAGCTAGCGTGTGCAGCCACACACCTCACCCGTAACTTTAGCACACAGATTGATCATGAGCAGGTAACTAAACCTATTCTCCCGCCTTACTTCCTACCACCAACTTCCACCCCTATTTGACCCACATCATTAGGAAGAGCTCACGGAGACGCGAATTTTGATGTTAGTCAACTCTAATTTTGCTGCTATGCCACATCTCACTTTTTGCTGTCTACCTAGGTGTCAAAAAGTTGTGCGCGGGTTAAATAGTTCATCCAATATTCTACCTCGAAGCTGCTTCTTTTGAAATAAATTCTGACAATAAAAGCATTACGTAATAATTAATCAACTAGTGAAAACTGTAGTGATCATACTTATTCCACTAGATGCATATATTTATTATCATATATATTTCTATAATTATTGTGTTACAATGAACAAACTGCAGTTGAATGCTCTATGTCTATGAAATATATTTGGTAGTTGGGAATACTAAGTTCGATCCAAGTTATTGATTGGTTCTACAATTAATTTTCGGTCACGTCAGAAATGAAAATATAATAATTTTTATTTAACTTCTATTCTAATTAGAAGTTGGTACCATGAATAATTGAAATAAAAGTTAAATAATATTAATTATATAAAGATTTTCACGTGTTCGAAAATGTGGAACTGTGCGATAACAAGGAACTTACCCTAAAATGGGATATGTTGAATATCTGAACCAATTGCTTCTAATAACCTCATCTGAATTATAATATTGATATTTTTTTTAATTACAGTGAAATAGTCACAAAAACTTGTCTCCGTTTTCTATGTTTACGAACGGCACTTATTTCGAGACATGACTCGAAATAAGTAGGTACCACTTTCATCAAAGTGGGGCCTGCATGTAATTCAAATATTACAAAATGATGTATACCAGTAAATTACCTGTTGCATCAAAGTGGGCATATTTCTTTACCCGTGAATACAAAACCTATATTTTAAGACGCTACGCACATTATTACACTCAAATATCAACAAAATGTTCCAATTTGAAGTTGAGAACCGTATCTATTTAATTACTCTAATAACATTCAAAACGTAGTAAAATAATCATAAATGTTAATGAATATATTTCTCCAATATAAATATAAGAACTATAAATATAAGAATATATTTCTCCAATATTTTAACATCTTGTTTAGAATGTTATATCAAACATTCCTGTTGCCAATTACCCTCTTTTAAGCCTATCAAGATGTTAGCGTCTTTCCCCCTCATTTACCTTGGTGATTTCTAGATATTCTAACACGATAATGTCTCATGTAAAGTATCAGTACCTAACTGTGTAATCCTATTGTGCTTTGCACCACTTAACTGAGTGATTATTTAGAGTATTATAACATTATTGATAAACAAAGACTAATTACATATATTTTCAGGATTATTCAATGGCAATAATATATTTGAATTCAAAGACAATGTGACAACAGACTCAACTAACCCCTATATATATTCTTCTAACGGTTACTAAGGGTAAATATTTTCCTACTTTTATTTCATTTATTTCTCTGCATGCAGTAATAATATTATTTCTCCTTATCTCATCAGTACCTAGTTATTTTATTAATATACTATTTAGGATATATCCTAAGTAATATTCAATACCAATGTTAATTATTCATTTCTCATATATTATAAATATTATTATAAAATATAAATTATATATTGTCTTTAATATAATCTTTCTCAATAGACAATAACCAATTCAACATCTAACCAACATATGTATCAGGTTTCAATGAATAAATGTTCTAGAACAGTGACCTGTTCATTCTGCTGTCTCGTTTTCTATGCGAAAGATAATGTTCAGGTTAAATCAGTGGGTTAACAACGTTAAGACATAGAGTTTATTTAAAGAGTAAATATGTTATACAATTAGAAGTCTATGGAGAGATGAGTGGTACTCATCTCTCACTGAGTAATGTTCAAGACAGACTGATTTCAGAACCAACAAGACAGGGTATTTAACCCTCGACGGAAGTGTGATCGACTTTAGACCTTATGTCCGTTTCTCATTAAAAGTAATACATAGTTATTGAAACAATAGGTAATTTAATATAGCTGAGCTAGTCTAACAGGAAGTTAACATTAAATATATAACGAGTGTGTAATACATTTAACTAAAATTTCAACACTCCTCCTCACACGACATTTTATATTTTTCATACCTATTAATTTAACAAATTTGGTAAATCTATCAATAGGCAACGATTTAGAGAATATGTCAGACGATCCATTAAAAAAAAACAATGAACAACAATTTACATAGGAAATGAATTATTCTAAATTTAAAGACATAAATCTCATTTTAATCAATCCTAAAATTCAAAACATTAAAACTCAAATTTAAAAAATTCTGAAATTCAAATTGAACAATCATAACTGCAAGAATTTTAAACATTTATTAATGGTTTAATTCTATTTCAAATAATTCCTTTCTTCCCCTCTTTTTATTTCTGAATGTCGATATAAAATAGAGTCTTCAGAAATCCAAAAAGAAAATATACTATGTATATAAAATATTTCAAACTTACATGTAACATAAAAAATCAAACCTATAACTGCAAGAATTTTAAACATTTATTAATGGTTTAATTCTATTTCAAATAATTCCTTTCTTCCCCTCTTTTTATTTCTGAATGTCGATATAAATTAGAGTCTTCAGAAATCCAAAAAGAAAATATACTATGTATATAAAATATTTCAAACTTACATATAACATAAAAAATAGTATGAATACACATCAAAACTGAACTTAACATATTGTGACATTCTTGCTTATTTTATTTCAATTTAACTTGTAAAAATTAACATTGCTTAATAATCATGCAATTAAAATTAACATCATTCCGTTAAAAAAAATAGAATTTCTATTTTTTAATTATTTTATTGAATAAAATTTACTATTAAATTCTTTCTTCAGAAAAATTGAAAGATCGTTTAATATTTTACTGCAAATTAGTTATAAATATAACCATTTCATTTATGTATATTAATTTAAAAATATTTCATTCCTGCAAATTCCTAATTTATTTTGACTTTAAAATTTTCTAATCATCAAAATCTAATTAGTATTTCAAAATGAAAAATATTTATTTCTAAATATTCACTTCTAAATATTCACAAATATTCACCATATGAATATCAATTCATCTGTATTCAAATTCATATGCTCACCTAATAGACCGCGTACTTCTATTAAGTAAACATGCTGAGTCATCAATTAACATAATAATTAAATGCTGTGTCGGTAGTTTTTGTTACGATTCAAAGATTATCTGCTGATCATTAAAAAGCAATAAAAATTCTATCTAACTACTATCCAAAAGACTAATTTCAATTAATTTGAGAATTCACTTCACAAATGCTGAAGCAAGTTGTACACCGGTGCAAGAACCGTAGAGGCGAAAGTTAACTAAACCTACCACTAGACTAACATCAGGTTATTTATTTACTGTGAATAGAACTACAATATGGCGTAAGTTAAATGTCAGTTAAACTAAGTCTTTTTAGCAACTTAACACTACCACTTTCTTGTGTAGCTATTTACAAACAAACAAGTCTTTACTTATTTTACTTCTTGTAGTTGTAGTTCCCATAGCCACCACAAGTATGTGGAGTTGCTCCAGCTTTGCTGGGGCGTTTGTCCGGTTTGTTGTCCATAGCCACTCCAAGTACCGGCAGCTTGTCCAGTGGTTGCGGCACTCCAACCGCCCGGTGCCTGTTGTCCCCCGTTGCCGTAAGAGATTTGGGTTGGCGGTGTCTGTTGCTGCTGTGCATAGTAATTCTGCTGCTGTCCATAGTACCCCCCACTGTTTCAAGTGCCGTATCCTCCTCCTTGCTGGGTGTATCCAGATTGGGGTAGCTCTGGGATGAGTAGTTGTTAGTTTGAGAAGAATACTCAACTTTTCAGCTTCACTCCGGAGTGTGTCAGCTACGGTAATCCAGTTAGGGATGTCTGTCTGAGCTTCAAGTGCAGTGACAAGCACTTCAAACGGCCCTGGCAGTGATGACAGAAGACAAATCACTTTATCCTCTTCACTGATCACTTGATTTAACAAGGCAAGCTCTTGAAAAACTTCAGTTAGTTCCTTCAAATGAAAGTCGAGTAGATCAGAAGACTTCAATTTTAGATTGTAGAGCTTTTTCTTCAAACGAAATTTGTTAGCCCACGTGTTTTTCTGAAATGTTTCTTGAAACAACCAAACCAGTTAAACTTGATTTACTGTTTAACTGAATTGATGTTTTAACATTATTCTAATTCATAAGAATAACTGAATATAATTATTAATATTCAATTGAAACAAAAACAGAATTCTTAGTTCGCAAGAGCCTTTTGTTGAAAGTATTTACTATCATTCAATACTTTAACAAACATAAACAACCAAAGCAGTTAAATTGATTTACTGTTTAACTGAATTGATGTTTTAACATTATTCTAATTCATAAGAATAAGTGCACTGAATATAAGTATTTACTATCATTCAATACTTTAACAAACATAAACAACCAAAGCAGTTAAATTGATTTACTGTTTAACTGAATTGATGTTTTAACATTATTCTAATTCATAAGAATAAGTGCACTGAATATAAGTATTTACTATCATTCAATACTTTAACAAAAATAAACAACCAAAGCAGTTAAATTGATTTACTGTTTAACTGAATTGATGTTTTAACATTATTCTAATTCATAAGAATAAGTGCACTGAATATAAGTATTTACTATCATTCAATACTTTAACAAACATAAACAACCAAAGCAGTTAAATTGATTTACTGTTTAACTGAATTGATGTTTTAACATTATTCTAATTCATAAGAATAAATGCACTGAATATAAGTATTTACTATCATTCAATACTTTAACAACCATAAACAACCAAAGCAGTTAAATTGATTTACTGTTTAACTGAATTGATGTTTTAACATTATTCTAATTCATAAGAATAAATGCACTGAATATAAGTATTTACTATCATTCAATACTTTAACAAACATAAACAACCAAAGCAGTTAACTTGATTTACTGTTTAACTGAATTTGATGTTTTAAAATTATTCTAATTCATAAGAATAACTTCACTGAATATAATTATTAATATTTAATTGGAACAGTAACACAGCCTTAGTTCGCAAGAACCTTTTGTTGAAAGACTGTTTACCAAAGGATAAGGTCACAGATTTAAAGGTAATTTGTGACCTCTCTTGACACCTCTTCCGCAAAAATACTAAATCATTATATTATAACACAAGTGCATTTTTCGCTAGAGCAATCATTATAATTGACCTCATTAGCGCGTGAACACGATTTGCTTACGCAAGCGTTTTAAGTGATATGTTTCATATAGGTTAACACTTTTTTCACAGCACTTCGTTTTTATTACTATTATAAACTTCTAATTTGTTTAAACATAATTTGATTTATTAAACTCTTATCGTTCACTGGGCCCATAACCTGTTAGAATTAGGTTAAATCAGTGGGTTAACAACGTTAAGACATAGAGTTTATTTAAAGAGTAAATATGTTATACAATTAGAAGTCTATGGAGAGATGAGTGGTACTCATCTCTCACTGAGTAATGTTCAAGACAGACTGATTTCAGAACCAACAAGACAGGGTATTTAACCCTCGACGGAAGTGTGATCGACTTTAGACCTTATGTCCGTTTCTCATTAAAAGTAATACATAGTTATTGAAACAATAGGTAATTTAATATAGCTGAGCTAGTCTAACAGGAAGTTAACATTAAATATATAACGAGTGTGTAATACATTTAACTAAAATTTCAACAATTTTAACATAAACTACGTCATTCTGCTTTCATGCCTAACTTCCTAATTCAAAGAAGTTCTCTTCATCATAAATTATTTAATTGATACTAATTCTATTCATCTGAGAAGTAGCTCAACTGAATTGATAACGAAAGATAATTACGTAATTCATTTAAAATTTAAATCATCATTATTTATGTTATATTAGCTAAAATATGTCGAACCCTAATTATTCTAGCTATCTTTTTCAAGTAGCTTCTGATTAGACGGCTTATTTCCTACGTCTACTGGTTTGATTGTTACTGACTGGTTTGCCACTACTGAAATCACAACCACAACGGCTTCTGGTTTAGACATCTGTTGATGTTATTTAAATTATCTGTTTCCAGTAATTCACATCATACTATACTAGTGTACGGATCGTCCTACTCTAATCTAAACTGCGTCCATCGCTTTATTGCAGATCACTATTTTGTGAATAATTTCAATAATATCGATCGCACAGTAGTGAAACTTTGGTCACTGGAAGATTGCTTCTATGTTAGTATCTTGCTGAAATGTTTTTTGAATCCATGAGAAAATTGGAAAGTTATGAACGTTTATATATTTTGAAGGCATTTTAACTGTCCATCGTTTTATTGCAGCTCTGTGAAAAAAACAAAAAATGGGCGATTAACTTCTACCGAGAGGGTAAAAATTGTAGCAGGTCCTGCAGAAGGGAGGACTCTTCTATATTTAGCTTTATAACTTGGAAGGGATAAGAGAACAATAGTTTATTTTGTGGAAAATCCCGACACAAACCCAAGGAGAGATGAGGGTAAGAGAAAAAGAATTTCCCCTCGAAATACGTGAAAAATACGCAGGCAGGTCATAAGGCAGCTAAATGATACTATATGCCTCCATTTTTGACAAGGCTGTCATTGGTCTTACGTCAAAATAGTCCTGATGTAATGTCTCAAATGAAACGGTCAGAAATGCTCAATGGGGCTTAAGACCAGAGAACAGGGCAATCAAGTCATGTGAGTCTCTCACTTGATGCCCAGAGATGTGAGGAAAGAAGTTGTAACCCTTCAAGCAAGAGATTGTTCGAAGTAATACAAGAAAATCATCTTTTGCCAACGAGATAATTGCAAACTATTAGGCCAAAGGAACAAGTACTCAACAAAAGAGGCAATGTAGGATTGGATTGTTAGGTTTACACCCTCTGGTACTCGGAGAGGGCCAATTAACGTTTCAACAATGATGCCCGCTTAAAACATAAAGCCACAGCCTCCTTGTTGACGACGAAACCAGTGTGGATAAACAGCTCCAGTAGGATCCAAACTTTAACCCATCCATCCAGACAATCAAGTGTGGCTCTTTCCTCATCTGTTAAAAGAACAAGTAGGAAGTTTGTTTTCATGTAATTCTGTGTACATCGAATGCCTTTTTCCTTATGGGTCTTGTCCATAGGAGGCCTGGAAATGGGCTAAACGTTCCTTGTCGTCTCATTTAAGATACTGTTTGGACGAATAACCAATGACAGCCTTGTCGAAAATTTAGGCACTAGTGTTATTTGGCTGCCTTATAACCTGCCTGGGTAGTTTTTGCATATTTCGAGGGAAAAAAGCTTCTCCTCGTACCCTCATCTCTCCTTGGGTTGGTGTCGGGATTTTCCACAATAGAAACTATGTTTCTCTTATCCCTCCCAAATTCATTAGCTAAATATAGTAGAGTCATCCCTTCTGCAGGACCTGTTACAATTTTTACCCTCTCGGTAGAAGTTAATCACTCATTTTTTGGCCTTTTCACATAGCTGCAATAAAGCGATGGACAGTTAAAATGCCTTCAAAATACATAAACGTTCATAACTCTCCAATTTTCTCATGGATTCAAAAAATATTTCAGCAAGATACTAACATAGAAGCAATCTTCCAGTGAGCAAAATTGCACTACTGTACGATCAATATTATTAAAATTAGTCACAAAATAGTGATCTGCAATAAAGCGATGGACGCAGTTTATACCTCGAGCTGGCCTCATATATGTCTCAAAATGAGTGCTGTTCGTAGACATAGAAAACGGATACACGTTTTTGTGACTATTTCACGGTAACTAAAAAAAACATCAATATTATAATTCAGATGAGGTCATTAGAAGCAATTGGTTCAGAAATTCAACATATCCCATTTTAGGGTAAGTTCCATGTTATCGCACAGTTCCATATTTTCGAACACGTGAAAATCTTTATATAATTATTATTATTTAACTTTTATTTCAATTATTCATGGTACCAATTACTAATTAGAATAGAACTTAAATAAAAATTATTATATCTTCATTTCTGACGTGACCGAAAATTAGTATACCCAACTACCAAATATATTTCATAGACATAGAGCATTCAACTGCTGTTTGTTCAATGTAACACAATAATTATAGAAATATATGATAATAAATATATGTATCTAGTGGAATAAGTATGATCACTACAGTTTTCACTTGTTAGATTAATTATTATATAATGCTTTTATTGTCAAATTCGGAATTTATTTCAAAAGAAGCAGCTTCGAGGTAGAATATTAGATGAACTATTTAAGCTACCAATAAAATTTGTTAACTATTGCATCATATTACCTGTCTAATTAGGAACCGTGGTACCTAACTATATAGAGAGATTCGTAGGTGCTAAATATATATATCTCATTAATACTATTATAATGCGGAATCACGGTGTCTATTTCAGACGTTGGGTAGCGATTACAGCGAGCAGAAATGAGTATAAAATGGTTAAATATGATATCATTTGGGGTTATTTCTCAATTAAGTTGTAATACGAAATCACGCACTAAAATTACTTTAGTCTCTCCTCAAAGTATTTCTATGAAATATCTTCTAAAGAAAACTAATTTCAGCATAGACTCTTGTAAAATGTCTGTCTATGTTTCATAAGTTTTATAGCGATTACACGACGAAACGAGTGTAAAATAGTTAAATATGATACCATTAAGACTATATATCGACCAAATGTATAACTAAATTATATAAATAGGGATATTTGTCAATAAAAACTACGTTCCGGTAATTCATGTACCGTTCCGGTAATTCATGGTCTGTTTCGCTAATAATGTATTTGTATGAACAACAATAATAACATGAAAACATAGGATTGATAGGAATTGATTAGAAATTAGTCACCAAGATCTTATTTTGATGAATTTTCCCTCAAATATAGTCTCCAAAGATCTTAGGCGCCAATTCCAATCCCATGTATAAGAGTATGTCAGTTAAAGCCAATTAATCAGTTATGTCTAATTGGCTTTAAATTTAGAATTAATTCCTATGTTCCCATGTTAGAATTGGCTTGAAATCTTCAAAATATGAGCCAAATTGGCTTGGCTCATATTGTTTGTGAAATTTTGGCTCAAAATTCCAACCTCTGAAACAAGGCCGCACCAGCCGCCATGGATGCGCTTTGCAGACTGGCCGGTTCCCATGTTAATTTTGGCTTCAAATCTTCAAAAAAAGGGCTAAGTTGGCTTGGCTCAGACTTTTCGTGAAATTTTGGCTTAAAATTTTCCAGCCTCTGTCACCTGTCTGCAGAAATGGATTTATATGTATTTTTACCGAGAACAGAAGCAAATATAGAAAACTTCTTGGAAAACAGTTTACCAGTTCCAGCAGTCTGGACTCTACTCTCTAGTCACTCTGGATCATAAATTCTCTTCAAAAATTAATCAAAATAACATTGTACTGGTAGCATAGGACCAGTCTGCAGAATGCGTCTCTTCTCCCGCAGAGACTTATTTGAGAGAGAGCTACTCTCTGACTCTCAGCAGCAGATTCAGAATCTCCCGCACTGCCAGTCTGCAGAATGTGTCTCTTCTCCCGCAGAGACTTTAATTTGAGAGAGAGCTACTCTCTGACACTCAGCAGCAGATTGCCAGATTCTGTATCTCCCGCAGCTAAATTAAATTAATTAATGGTAACATAGGAATTAATTCAAAATCTCCCGCAGCTAAATTAATGGTAACATACCAGTCTGAAAAGTACAGCAGGATTTGTGGATTAATCCTGCGCCCAAGTCCCGGTTTGACTAAAAGATGCATGACCACGAACGGCACCGCACTGCCACGCACGACCACACATGGCCAATATTTAAAAGACGCATGACCACGCACAACCACACATGACCAATATATATGTGATGGGGGGAGAAGAGAATGGTGCGGGGGGTCGGGGGGAAGCCTCGAGAATATTGAGACTAAGTTTCAAAACTATATTCAGCATATACCTAAGTGAACTAATTCGATTATTTATCTTACCTTCAGGTCATGCGATATGCCTGGATGCACGACCGTCATATTTGTTGTTGGTAGCGTCAATAGTTCTACCTGGTGATGTATCATAATGTATCAGTATAATGATGTATAATTGCAATACACCAACACCGTCCTCGAAATAATCGAGTCCGACATAAATTCAACATTAGGTAACATTTATTTTCTTTTCAGAACAGAACAGAAGCCTGCTTCAACCCATTGCCAACAGGAAAACGAAATATCGAATATATAATGGGGAGCCAACAACCAAGACGATTTAATCTTTAGAGTCTCAGCCAACTAAGACTAAGATGTAAAATAAAGCCCTAACCATTTTAATGATGAACGTTTATATGTAATTTTATAGATTGCCACAATCCTACAAATTAAAAATTTGGGTAGTTCCCAGAATAGAGGCACAAATGTGTATCATTCATAGATACCATTATCAAATGATAACCAATACGATAATGATAACCAATATGATAATGATAAGTTGATAGCCAATATGATAATGATAAACTATATGAAAAAGATAACCAATATGATGATGATAACCAATATGATAATGATAACCAATATGAATTACAGATACAGATCATTTCTAATAAATATTAAGCCTCTAATAAATTAATAAATAATAATATTATAAGTAATTATAATAATAAATATTTTGCTCTTCTATTCTGTAAAAGACCCTAAAATATGATCAGTCTATAGTGTTATCCTCTCAAAACAATGTACTTTCTGCCAATAGATTCATATGAGAATAGCACTTGCAAAACTTAACTAAACAATGAGCAAATTAAACGAAAGCGTTTAAGCAATGGAATAGACAACAAATGCGATATCATATAGGTACCTATCTAAATTAAAGATATTTATTAACTGTTTCAATGGATTATTGGGTAAATTCTCAGTTCATGTCCCTATTTTATATATCTATATGTGTCAATTCGTTTTTCAAATCGATATTCTTTTATTTGCTGAATTTCAATTTCAAATATTTCTTTTTTTGGTATTATTTGTATATGTAGTTAAGATACTAGATTTTCTGTCAATTAATATTTTCAGTGCACAATACATTTTGATCAGATAAAAGGTATTTTATTTTAAGAAGAATTAATTAATTAATTTAAAAATAGGTACCATTTACATCGTTCAGATATATTTTAGATTAACGATGCAGCACTATCCTGAATATAATAGCTAGCAAAACGAAAGAGTTTTATTAATGAAATACAGAAATAGACAGCAAATATGATATAATATATATTAAGTATTATATTAAATTAATAATATTAATTAGTACATAATCTCCAGAAGAAATTTCAAATATTGAACTATATTGATTACCAGTTTTTACTTTATTACATATAGTACTATTAGTGTAATGTACGTTTGGGGGCATATCAATTGGATTAATGTTACACGATGTTATATACAAATTCAATGGAAATATTTTAAAGTGAATATGAAATCCGGTTTCGATATAATTCGGTAAATTACGTATTTAATCTCACACGATTCGTTTTTTTTAATATATTATGAACGGTATTCAGTATTATAATGGATATCTAATTACTGGTATTGTTTTGATCGTGACCGGACAATTGCCACCCCAAAAATTATAATCAGACCTTTAACTTGAAATATAAAGTATTTTTATACGATTAATTATTTACATTTCAAGATAAAAATGGATTCATTCATCACTTACTGTTATTTTATATAATCAATTATTCCAATTGGTTATATAATAAATATGGTTGTGACGTGGCATTAAACGCATGGTGCATGCATGCCAGGTGCAGTTATTCTTAAATGCATGGTGCATGCATGCCAGGTGCAGTTATTCTTAAATGCATGGTGCATGTATGCCAGGTGCAGTTATTCTTAAATGCATGGTGCATGTATGCATCATGCACTTATTCTTAAAAGCAGGCTATATGCATGCAATATACATGCATTTTCTTTTTAATGGCATGCTGCATATTTTTCTAGACTTGTTTGTCTAGTCATAAAATTCAATGCTACTGAGATATGTTATTTGTTTTGTGCTGTTATGTTATTGTTAGAAAAGTTTTAATTTATTTAATCTTCATGTTTATGGTACTATTTAAATTAATTTAATATTCACTATTTAGTATACTTTACTAAGATAATATAAATTAAAAGATTCCCTCTGTTACTGAGAAATTTCTACAAATAAATAAAAAACTGAATTATTGTTTTATTTAATATAACGTTTTCCACTCCAAAACTTCTATACCTATAAATATTTCATAACAAAAGACAATTTAGATATTTAATATCTGAATATTTTTATATAGTCCTACCAAACAATTTATCTACACTTTTTTCAAAGTACATGCAAAGAAAATGGCAAAAAAGAGGACTAACTAACCTAAATGTAAATGCAAAATGCATGCAAAAAAGCTTTAATAGCATGTTTCAGAGCTTAAGTGCATGCTTTCAAGGCATAAGTGCATGCTTTCAAGGCATAAGTGCATGATTTTCAGAGCATACGTCATGCTTTTTAGAGCGTAAGTACATTGCTTTTAAGGCATGTATTTTAGTGCATGATGTCACAACCCTAATAATAAATTAAATATTGTTTTTATACGATTTATTTACATCATAGGCCACTATATTTCTATTATAGAATTAATCATTTCCATTATAAATTAAATATTTCTTCCTTTATCACCACTATTATTTTTAAGCCAAAAAGTATATATGACAAGCTACAGTAAATGAAATCAGTCGCTCTAATTATGTACATATTTTAAATTTCTTTTACATTTTTCATTATGCATTTTCAAACTTTTCTTTCCGCTCTAGTGACCGGTTAATAATAATTATATTCTATGACATCTGTAATTAGTATTTTACTGTAGAAATATGTTTATTCAACGTTATCAAAATACAACATTATTCTCTTGATCAATTGTTGATAAAAAGTCTTTATTATCTTAACCAGTAAAGTTCTATAAATATGTTAATAATTATTAATTCGATATCGAAATGAGTCGGACATGTTTGCTGGGATTGGTTACTGATCATGTTTGATCGTGCGTGAACTTTCGTCAACTGTTAACAATCTATAAAATTACATATAAACGTTCATCATTAAAATGGTTAGGTCTTTATTTTACATCTTAGTCTTAGTTGGCTGAGACTCTAAAGATTAAATCGTCTTGGTTGTTGCCTGTTGGCTCCCCATTATATATTCGATATTTCATTTTCCTGTTGGCAATGGGTTGAAGCAGGCTTCTGTTCTGTTCTGAAAAGAAAATAAATGTTACCTAATGTTGAATTTATGTCAGACTCGATTATTTCGAGGACGGTGTTGGTGTATTGCAATTATACATCATTATACTGATACATTATGATACATCACCAGGTAGAACTATTGACGCTACCAACAACAAATATGACGGTCGTGCATCCAGGCATATCGCATGACCTGAAGGTAAGATAAATAATCGAATTAGTTCACTTAGGTATATGCCAGTTTATATTTGGTGCACTGAACTCCTCTGACATTTTCAAAAATCTGAGAAATAGCTGCTAACATTTTTCATCAATTTGTCTAGTCCTCCAACATTTTTCCAGTTTCCCCTCCCAAAATTAATGGTAATATAGGAATTAATAGCTAAATATCCTCCGACATTGCAGGAATTTTTTTATTAGAGAAATTGAATATCTCCCGATATATCCTTGGAATTTACCACCAAATACAATCTGGGGTATATGCTGAATATAGTTTTGAAACTTAGTCACAATATTCTCGAGGCTTCCCCCCGACCCCCTGCACCATTCTCTTCTCCCCATATCACATATATATTGGTCATGCGTTGGTCATGTGTGGTTGTGCGTGGCCAGTCTGTATTTCACGGTAAATTCCACCGACATGTCGGTGGAATTTTTTCCCCTTAAATATAATATTCTAGCAAAGTCAGTGGATTTTTAGCTATTTATTCCTATGTTACCATTAATTTTCGGTGGAAAAATGGGTAGAATGCTGGTGGATCAGCCAATTTACTGGAAATTTATGGTGGATTTTTTTCAGCTTTTTCAAAAAGTCAGTGGAATTTTGTGCACCAAATACAGACTGGGTGTGTGGTCATGCGTCTTTTAAATATTGGCCATGCGTGGTTGTGCCGGTGCGTGGCAGTGCGGTGCCGTGCGTGGTCATGCGTCTTTTAGTCAAACCCCCCCAAGTCCTATTTAATTCCTATCTCCCCATGTCTCCCCGCGCCCAAACCCCAATTTCTGTTAAAAATCCTGGGTCTGAGGAGACCTTCTTTTCAGACTGGGTAACATAGTACATACCAGACTGGAAAACATAAATTCTAACAGAGTTACTCCTAACTTCATGCATTCCCATCAGTGATGTTTATCATCACAACAAGCTCAATTGTGAAGCTTAAATGACTTATTTTACATTAGTTATCACTGCGGAGTTGAAATTTATAGAATAATTTACTGATTTCTGCATTTTTTAGGGTTAAAATGAGTAATTTTTCTACATTCTAAATTCCTAACAGAGTTACTAGTCAATCTGAAATGAGTTATTATTCCACTCTGGGCCAAGTAATAAAGCATGTCCAAACTCGCCATT
>CANNZV010000306.1:430325-464383 GCA_947561585.1 Caprella mutica | reverse complement strand
TGTCTCGAACTACAAAAATACAGTGGACACTGATGGTCTAATGATGTGAGGAACAAACAGGTGAATCGGTGATATTGATAAGCATTTTTTTAGATAGTACCTAGTGGGTTGAGGGTGGTCTAATTTTTGTAGGAAATATAGTAACGTAATAATACGATAGTTATATAAATCAACATTATGGTGTTTGGCTGATTAACATTGCGATTTTACACACCGAAGTGCGTAAATTCAACTAAAATGGAGGATATACTACCTAGCTAGCTACTATCATTGAAGGATAAGGCACGAAGAACATATAGTTTAAATGGTATATTTTAATGATGACTTGTATTTGTCGTCTTCCAGAAGGTCTTATGAATGAAACTTTTTATATTTTACTGACATTCTCTTACTCAATATCCCAGCAAACATGTCCGAATCTATTCGATATCGGGTTGTGTCTAATTCGTTGCGCTGGTAGCGCATGCCGGTAATAGATATGGAATACACTTAAATTAGATATCTAACTGAATGTATCTAAATTATTTGACTGTTTAGAAATCTGATTTGTTTCTACCATCAGTATCCAAAAATCTTCACTCTAGTCCGCATCATTTATTTTCTAATCAGAAATCGTTTAATGCATATCGAAACAACACCAGTAAATAAATATCTATTATATTATTGAATTCCGTTTCAGAATAGATATCTAAAATTTCGTATAATTTATGATCAATTCCGATATCTACCTAATGAATCGAAACTACACCATATTATATTACGGAATTCTGTTTTAGAGTAGATACCTAAAATTTCATTCCATTTATGATCAGAATAGTGTTGCATCGCCAACCGAAAATGTATTTGAAAGATCAGATTTTTCTTTATCGTTACTATTTAGAAACAATAAGTGAAATATCATTTAGAAAGAGTACTGTATATCGGTATCAATATAAATATCTGTATCAGTTAATAAATATTTTTAATTTAGATGTATGTGCATTTGATATCGATATGGTGTCTATTGCATTACTAAAATGCTTTCGTTTATATCTCTTTTTTATTTATTTGAGTGTTGCATCTCTAATCTAAATATGTATCTAAACGATG
Source organism: Caprella mutica (assembly GCA_947561585.1). Taxonomy (NCBI): domain Eukaryota; kingdom Metazoa; phylum Arthropoda; class Malacostraca; order Amphipoda; family Caprellidae; genus Caprella; species Caprella mutica. The sequence goes on along the minus strand of CANNZV010000306.1, from coordinate 463,294 downwards.
CGATGTATCTTTTGGGTTACTATTCTAGAAATGAAAAATGAAGATTCTATGCGTCATTAAAAAAGTGTTCTGATACAGTATAATGATATCAACAATCCATCGAAACAGTTTCCAAATATCTTCATTAGATTTGATTTTTTTTCTCGCATTTGGTGTCTATTCCATTACTAAAACGCTTTCGTTTATATCTCTTTTTTATTTATTTGAGTGTTGCATCGCTAATCTAAAAATGTATCTAAACGATGCAGAGGGATCGATTTGTTTCTTTTTTCTACATATAGTTGACACGACTAAATACAGTTGACACGACTATGTTTGCTGGGATACCATCACCCATAACAGAAATAAGCATTTTGCTCTGGAAGGTATAATATAAGGCTATAAGCTCTGGAACTGTAACTATTTATTGCGCATTTACGAACAGAAATGAATTTTGTTCATACCTTGTATCTCTCGAAATAAACACTTTTTTTTACAAAATCGCTCAAGAAACGTCACTTCTTGAAATAGACCAAGTTTCATTGGTCTATTTCAAAAGGAAGGCTCTTTGTTTAGAATCCTCGCTTGCAATTTTTTTTTTCGAAAAATGATCTTTTCTCAATTTTTAATAACTTTTTTTTTACAGCTATCCAAATTAAACTTAGCATATCGAAAGACTATACATTGAGAAAGACATATGAGAAGTAAAATTTGTGTAATTCAGGCATGTTCATTAATCATTATACATTATTAGTTTAAACTATCTTGCAAAAGAATCACCCGAGGATTTCATTAGGCCGCTGATCACTAAAAGTATTGAGTTTTTTGAAAGGTATATAATCCACTGACAGCTGACCTCTAATAGTATTGAGTTATTTGAAAGGTATAATCATCTGAACGCTTATCAACTTAAATCATTGAGTCATATTATAAGACATAATTCACTGACTGCCAAACAAGATCGAAAAGCCCTGACCATTGACCAAGAGTATAATATCCTGACCACTGACCAAACTCAAACAGTCTTGAACATCGACCATCAGTGTTCAAGGCTGTTTGAGTTTGGTCAGTGGTAAGGAAATTATACCCCTGGTCAATGGTCAGGCCTTTTGGATCTTAATAATAATATAATATCTTATAATATGACTCAGTACTTTAAATAGGACAGCGATCAGTAAATTATACCTTTCAACATGACTCAATACATATTAGTTTTCATAAGTCAGTGGATTATACCATTCAATATGACACAATACTCTTAGGTGGTCATCAGTCACATTACTTTTAGGTGGTCATCAGTCACATTAGTTTTAGGTGGTCATCAGTCACATTACTTTTAGGTGGTCATCAGTCACATTTCTTTTCGGTGGTCATCAGTCACTTTACGTTTAGGTGGTCATCAGTCACATTACTTTTAGGTGGTCATCAGTCACATTAGTTTTAGGTGGTCATCAGTCACATTACTTTTAGGTGGTCATCAGTCACATTTCTTTTCGGTGGTCATCACTGCATCAGTCACATTACTTTTAGGTGGTCATCAGTCACATTACATTTAGGTGGTCATCAGTCAGGGGTTTAACCTGTGCCATTTATTTATTTCACTTGACTATATATATAATAATTCATTTCTGTGTTTTATTATATCTCAATCTCTATATTTTAGGGTTAAAAACAATTCATTTCAATTTGACAACATCTATTTAGACATGATATAATATATTAGATATTTGAATGGGAAAATGTTTACCGAATACAATCCTATATATACTTTATCTTCATTTCTGCAAACTTAATTCCTATATATTTATCGTGTTCTTTTTGTAATAATAACATAATTTGACCTCTAATAGAAATAATTCATTCTTTTCATAGTGAAAAACTAAATTTATTCAATTTTATTATATATTTCTGTTTAATATATACCCACTTACTATGTGATCAAATATAAAATATTTCATTTTACACATCTAAATTATACCGTGAACTTATAATATCATGTCAGAAATATCGAGGTGCGTGATTATTTACAGTTAATAATAAGTTTGAATAAACTTAATGGGTATAAATATTAATCATAACTTTGAGTCAGATTGATTATATCTTCCCTTTGTGATAATAGTTGATAATTACAGGTGTTACAACTCACCTGTATGACAATTAAATAAGTACGTACATGTGGGACATTGAACATGTCGCACAATTATTTCTGCTGGTATAGAAAATATTTTAAGATCTTTGGTAATTAGGTTTTTCGTTTTCAGTTTAGATATTTTCGCAGTAACTATTACAAATAATATTAATATGATCATGCAGCTGGGATAGATTAAAAATAATTTTATGGTAAGTAATATACGTATATTATTTAGTGACAGGACAAAAAAAAAACCGAGCTCAATACCCCCCGGATAAACCCCCCCACCCCCGGTCAAATAACCCCAACCAAAAAACCCCGTGTCGATATAAATAGCCTAATTCTTTTTTCTAATTTTCATTAATTTTTTATTAATAAAAATACTACATGTTATAAATATATAGCGATATAGCGCACATAAGGTTAGGTGCACCCCCGTCCAGGTTTGATAGTGACAAAATGTATACTTAACCTTTTTTGTCTAAAAATTTGAAATATTTTTGGCGAAAATGTATTAATTATTGGTTCGCATTGAATAATGCCAGTATATTAATAAAAATGAATTAGGCTATTTATATCGACCGGGTTTTTTTTTCGCACCGGGGGTTTTTTAATTGAAGGGTTTTTGTCTGGGGGGTATTTATCCGGGGGTTTATTGCACGGAGTTTTTGTGTCCAGGAGTATTTTGCAAGGGGGGTTTTTGACCGCGGGTTCTTTTTTGTAAGTTTTTTTTTGCACGGTGTGTTTCTGTCCTGGAATCATATAATTTACCATAACATTATTTTTATCTATCCCACCTGCATAAAGAGCCGTGCGCACGCAGAGTTTTTTTTACGTGTGAATCTCGAGAGTTGCACCATATTGTTACACGAGACTCTTGATTCAAAAGTTAATCGCGTCCACACGTATCTGCTGAATCTCATGGATTTATATGTAATGGAATTTACTACTGATCAGCGATCGTAGATACTATTCAGTCCTATTATACTGATATAACCAATTTACAAAATGTGAATCCCGTATAAAATATCTAATATGGCACCTGAAGAAATAAACTTTGCTGGTATCAAGTTTTGTGACAGTCATTTATAAAAAGAAAAGAAAATGTAAAAATGAATTGTGAAACATAAAGGATCGAAAAGAAATGAATGGTGCAAATATTGGCTAAAAACGAACACCTATCCAATTATTCTACAATATTTATCGAATTGACCGTAGTCACAGTATACCGGGTGGCTCAAAAAAAAAAAAGGAAGAAGGTTGTTGATAAGTCTCGGACTTTCGGAGGAAAGTCCGAAGTCTCTTTAAAAAAGTAGGAGCTGATGAGCAAAAAGTCTGGAGAAAAATAAATAAAAAAAAACCTTTTTATTGTGAAAACAGCAAACGACAAAATTACCAAAGTTATTCCTAAAATATTTTCTTTGCCGCTTAAATACATACAAGACATGTCCCGCACTTATTTGATTGTCAAAAGTGTTATCGAGTTGTAATAAGAGCGGGGTTTACTCTATAGTGCACCCTAATAACAATGAGACGTCCCGAGGACGTCCCATAAACGTCTTTTCTCGACCAAAGTTACGTCCGTAGGACGTCTTGGGGACATCGGGTTGCACCCGCTTTTGGCGGAAATAGGACGTCTAGAGGACGTTTGCTTCCGACCAAATAAAATAAATCGAAAAAAAGACCAAAATAGGACGTCCGGAGGACGTCCTATTTCCGTTTCAATCGGACCGGGACCAAATGGCCCAAAATAGGACGTTCTCGGGACGTCATCATGTTATCTGAGTATATAACACTGTATATATGTTCCCTGACATTTCCGATTTGCACAATCTCGAGAATGGACTACGCGTATTTAATCCTCATAATGCCGAGCGTGCGTTAATAACTTCAGTTTATTTATTACGAAATCGAATACTGATACCTATATGTGCATCGGGGGCGTGATCCCGTGATGCTTCCCGAGCTCCCCGGTCAGGTCATATTAAACTATCATGAAGTGTGATGTACAGCAAACTACATAAAGAAAGTAATCGTCATTTATTTCTTGTCATCTTTGTTTAGTTTTCAAAGTAGTCTTCATATATTTATATGGTACACGGAAAACTGCCAGGCGGAAAACTGCCGAAGCGGAAAACTGCCAAGCGGAAAACTGCCAGTCACTTTCTAGCAATTTAATGTCTTTAGTTAATATTATCATTTGAATTCATAGAAAGCCGTTCACAATTCGTTATGGAGTTAAGGGGACATTCATTTTACCAGTAATAACTATATATATAGATATTGAATTACTAAATATTCACAGGAAAATAATATTTCAACTAAGCTACTTTATCAAACACACAGTTAACGATAGTTCGGTACACATAAGGAAATTATAATTACCATTTTTAACATATTTTCTAAGTCGCGTACATTTCCTATTTACGTCAGCAATGTGGCCTTTGTTTATGAAACAAACGTTAAATCCCGTGTACTGATTTTTCATAACCAGCTAGGTAGATATTCTCACAATAATATCATTTTAATTTATACAATAAATCAAGTGAATGTTTAATCAACTTATATGTATGCTCAATATTTATTACATTTACATTTATATTCTCCATGTCAATTACACAACACCTTCATTCTTACAATATTTATTTATATGTAAAAAGTATTATTATTTAATATGCACTTTAATTCGATCGAGTGAAAATTATTGTCAGAGAATTAAGTAGGTAATACCAGTTTAATAATCATAGATATTCCGGGTTGCAAATTCTAAATATTTCACAAAAAACTATCAAAGTTATTTTATAATGAGTATTAAAATAAGCTTCAGTACTTGTTCAATTCTCAAATTATAAACACAAAAAGAACCAATTTGACACTAAACCCTTTATGAACTGATAATGGAAAGATACGTTGAGTAAACAAGGAAATTGCACTCTGTCCCTAATAGTTAATACAATAATTTATTTCTTTGTTTCTTCTCTTAGTATTTTCTAAAAAAGGTTTTAGTTTTAAATTTTTATATTGAATTTGATTTATTTCTGTAATATCTATATAATAATGTATTTAAAAATAATTCTAATAAATTTATCTACATTTAACTATTATTTTTGTTTTGTATACTAAGTAAAAATGAATATTCCCTATAACTCATGGTGTCCCACAAGGCTCGATATTGGGCCCGTTACTGTTTTTGATATTTATTAATGATATATGTAACTCCACAGGTAACTTTAAGCTAATAATGTATGCAGATGATAGCACTCTCAGTTTACCTTTTCCTAGTAAAAATACTGACCATGCTTGTGCTTTGATTAATTTACAGTTATAGAATCTCGATTTGGTTAAGGTCGAGTAAGCTGGCAATTAATGTAAATAAAACCAATTACATGATTTTCTCATACCGAAACAGAATAACACTGAGAGACATTAAAATTGATAATTGTGTATTGGAGCAGGTAGATTGTGTTAGGTTTATTGGTGAGTTAGTAGATAGTAATTTGACTTTTTCATCTCACGTTAATCATGTTATATCAAAGATATCGAAAACTACAGGTATTATGTTTAAATTGAGGAAAGTATTATCGAAGGACTCTCTGTTAAGTATTTATTATGCATTGGTGTACCCCTACATAATTTATGGAATTGAATTGTTTGGTTGCGTCTCTCAAAATTTTATTAATAAAATCCTAGTCTCGCAGAAGAGAGCCGTGCGGATTGTATATGGACTTAACTATAATGATCATACTAATGAATGCTTCTTCCATGGTAGAATTCTTAAATTTCCTGATGTGCGCAGTTACTGCTTTAATGTTATTATGTACAAGACTGTAAAACTAAATATGTTTGAAATTTTTAACTCGAATATCAATCTTAGATCATCTATAAATAGTCACAATACAAGATTTGTGGGAATGTTTTCTATCCCATTCTATAGAAAAGCAAAATCTCAGAATTCGTTTATGTACATCACCTTGAAATGCTGGAATGAGCTAGATATCAATATCAAAACCTCAAGTAATATAATTTGTTTTAAAAAATTAATAAAATCTAACTTGTTTGTTTCCTATTCAACTTAGTAATATATTTTCAAATTCATTAATTCATAGATATATATATATATATATATATATATACATTTTCATCTTTAGGTAGGTCCTTTTACCCATGAAGCGAAAGCTTTTTTGGGTCTCAATTACTCTACATTAGCAATTGGTACTATTGTTTTGCTACATTGTAACTTACTGAAATTGCCCGACTTCAGTACTAAAGTTTGTAAGGGTAAATTTGTGTTTAAATAAATAAATGTTCCACTTAACTACTTAACGAAGGGTGAACGGATTTTTTTTATAATTTCAAATGTTATTATTGACTAAACTTATTTAATTGCCAGTAAGTGACTGGCAGTTTTCCGCCTGGCAGTTTTCAGCTTCAGCAGTTTTCCGCATGGCAGTTTTCCGGACACCATTTATATATAAATGAAGATTATTTTAGTTTTGAAGTTTGTTGTACTGCACACTTCATGATTTTTTAATGACCTGGCAGGGGGCTTACACATGCATATAATGGTATCCGATTTCATAATATATAAACAGAAGGCAGTAGAATGTTAAAAACGCGCAGCAAATGGTGCGAAAATATACATTTTGAAACAACTGAAGATAGTAAAACAGTAAAAAAAGTAGGACAGTAAAAATAGAAGAGCAGAAACATGTGTACTTATACATTTTCAAGTATATAGAAGCCAGCCATTGATAACTATATAGGTATCGTTAGCCAGAAATTTCGGTCTGGAAAATTTGGTCTCAGAACATTCAGTCTCGGAATTAATGGAGATTATTTTAAAACTCTCAACATAAATGGTCATCATGTAGCTTGTTGTAGATGCTAGTTTGTTGTTCTGCACACGTCATGATCGTTTAATGATATGGTAGTCGGGGTGGGGGTTAGCGTGCCCCCCACTACCTTTACATCTAACTGATAAGATTTTATTTATACATCAGACCGAATTTTCCGAGAACGAATTTTCCTAGAACCGAAGGGTTTATAGATTGCAGAAGATATGTCTCAATAATCATGGTACTTACAATATATAAATACTTTTATAAAATGTTATAATATAAGATAAAATTCTAATTTGGTTATTTTGCTTACCAATCGCTTCCAGGAAATAATTACTAGTAAATTTATGAATAATAATCCTTATTTCTAACAAAAATCACTAAGATCAACTAGCAAATTATTTTGAATGTACTGATAAGTTTACAATTTAACCTATTAAAAGTAGCATTTGAATAAAAATCTTGCAATAACGTTTTATATCTGTTACACGTAGCTAGTAAATTAGTATATTTCAATTAGGCATACTTGAAGGACTCCTGTTCCTTTCATCTCTTGTATAGAAATGTACCTACCTTCGAGGGGAGAATCTCTTGAAAACTCAATGAACTGAGCACCTTTCTGCAGTGGTCCGTAGTATTGATCTAACAATGTTAAACCACTCATGTCTTTGCCAATGGGTTGAATGTCACCAACTCTTACCTGAACTTGTTTGAATTTGTTTGTTAACTTTCCACCTGCTTGTGTTCTGACAACAACATTAGATACCTTCACAGGTTGCAGAAAAGTTATCAAGATGAATTGTTTGGTGATATCCTCTTTACTGTAGTAGCACTCTGAATCAGCATGACTGTAGACTCCATCTAGGATGTTCTCTATCTTCCTTCCAGACATATTGCCTTCAGTTTTAGTGGCTTTAGTCGAAGCTGACGGAGACGGATACATCGTAGGAGGTCTCGGTGTGTAGCAAGGAATGAGATCACCTGGAAGTGTGTCAGTTATAAACGCACTGATGATGATATCTGTGAACACCACATCATTGTTAGAGAGAAAGCAAGCTGCTGCACAATCAGTTAATCTATCACAAAAAGCAGAAACTAAGAGTATGTCATTCTTCAACTCTTCATATTTCATCTGAAGCAATATTCTTTCGGTGTTAGAAAATCTAGCTGACGAGACCATGGATTTCTTGAAGGTGAAATCACGTATGGTGAAGTCGGAATTTTGAACGATGAGTAGAATGACCAAAGTAATTTTCAAAAGTGACATCATGGATTTCGTCCACTGCAAAGTAGTATAAAGAGTGTGATGAAAAAATATCATGTGGTGAAAATTAATATACATTAAAGATTTTAGAGTTGCAGTGTTTGATGGAAGTAATAATTATCAGATTAACTTATTTGCTTCTTCACAAAGAACGTGTAAAAAAAGAAAAAATCACTTGTTCTTTAATTGGAAAGTACAAAATATGTATACCAAAACAATATCCATGTTATTTCAATTTGTAGTGAATTCTGGTTGGTACTTACGTATCAGGTGTTCGGGGAATCTTCTTGGGAATATCAACTAATAAGGGTTCGAGTGTGGTAACACTGTAATCTCTTAATTATAATTTAGTTTAAGATCCAATATTTTACTTGCTTGTAGAATCTAGAATGCTCTAAGTATATCGGACAATTCGTCGTGGACAATTCGTAGCGGCCAATTTGTCGTGGACAATTCGTCGCAGATAATTCGTCGCGGACAATTCCTTACCATATGTTCCATTTCTCTATATTTCGTATTATTGATTTGTTTTATATTTCATTTTGCCATTTATTCACCCTATTTTGCCTATTTTCCATTTCTTCCCAATCTTTAGATTAATAAATCATACATTATGTACAAAACTTGATATTTACAATACAAAAGATTTTTCTTTAAATTTTCCATTAATTTGAAATAAATTATTCCATATTTTCAAATAATTTTTTTAACATTTGAAATAAATAAAAATAATCAAATAATATCAAGATTTGGTAATTTATATAAATCTAAAAACCTCAGATCAAACCAACTTAAATCTCTGGATGCAATTTGAAGAATTAAAAAAATGATATAAAATTGTGTTGAATTTGTGTTAAAAATATATAAATTCGAATATAGAAAAGTGTACGCGACTAATTGTCCGCGATGAATTGTCCGCAACGAATTGTTCATACACGTAGGTACGGATCGTGTATGGAAATGATTAATTGAAATCATGTTTAATAGTAGATATTCCTCAGTTGTTATATAATTCTCTCAATGTTTATGTTTCCTTTTAGATTGGTTTCGAAATTATATTTTCTTTATCTTTTCATTTAATATAATATTTAATTAGGATTCTAGAACAAGCTAGTAGTGGACTAATTGCCAAGTGTACGCTGTTGCCCTAGGAGTTTATATAGCCTTGCAGCCTATTCAGCGTCCTCTTTCAACTCATACAACTTATCTAGTGACGTTGTTACTTGATATTTCGCTCTTCATTCAAACATTTGCCATTATTAAGCATCAGGTTTAATATAACAATCTAATTTCATTTGCAGAGTAAGTTTTGTCATAACATTATATTAGTATATATTATAAGAGCTGGGCGCGCGAACTTCTTTTAGGATCCGTATCCAAACCCGAATCTAGGCCAAATTTTGGTTCCGTACTTCCGAATAGCGAACCAAATTTTGAAATTTCAGAGCGTACATTTATTCCAAACAATTGTACGCAAAAAGTGGTAACTTTTTAAGTTTATATTTTATATCTAAATATGAAAGTAAGTGAACTACAGTCTTCACATTTATTTACGACCCTATTTTAACATTATAACATTAAAAAAATTCCGATCTAAAGAACTACTACTTTAAGAACATTTTACATTTGGTTTGAATACGAAAATACGAAATATACTTGATTTGCTTCACTTTTTCTTATATTTAATATATTAGAAAGGTCAGACAGTGCAGATTGAGTATGATTATTTCTTATATACAGGCAGACCTTGCTTTTATTACCAAATCACCACTGACGTACCGGGGTAAGTCACGAGTATCTATATAATTCATACCCCTTAATTAATATTTAGATGTAAGTATAGTTAACATAAATGTATTGTACTAATTCAGATGTTAGAGTTTCTAGTAGATTCACCTTTCTTCACAATGCGTACACACTACTACAGTGACTACACAGTAAAAAAAGATATACTGATTGTTGTACACATAGTCAGCAAAAACATTCATATATTAGTTTTAAATTATCTGAAATAGGTATACGTATTAAAGTGAACATGTTCCTACACTCATGACTAGAGTTGTGACAATATATGCTTTTAAAATCATATATAGATCACAGAAAATTTAATAAACGTAGAGAATCGTTCTAAACTCTAAATCGTTCTACAAGTGGAATATAGCATTCGATACCATTTCATTTCATTTCGTCTATAATATTCTAAAGATCTATGATTTAAAAAGCATATTGTCACAACCCTACTCATGACGGACCTGTTCTTTAACTGTTTGAAACAATGGAGTATCTTTCACCCTTATATTTCAAATAAAAATGTATAAGTGGTAATTAGATTTAAATCCTGTTCACGCGTGGCCTAATTCTTTGAAACGGTGCCAAATTAAAGCGAATCGCTGTCAAATTACAGCGAAGATCGTTACCATTGCAGTATGTCTCGAGAATATAGAAAACGCAATTTTCGTACAACAAACAAGATTGTATATTATTTATCAAAGTGTATTCTTTATTATTTCTTCGTCATTAGCTTTAAATCATTTTATTTTATCTAATTAATTAGACACAGGTTGGTATCTTGTTAGTTACTCTTAATTATCACCTTGATAATATTGTTCATATTTGATGACTTTAATAATTTAATCAATGGATAGGTATATACTTACTCATTAGGCAAATTCATCTGCATAACTAATTATATATTTCGATATATTTAATATAAAAGCTAGGCAATCAGAGTCATTTAATAACTTTTCGGCATCAAACAGAACACAGGTAGGTATGTCACTGATTATATATAATTAATATCACGATAAATGTAAAGTAAAATGATGTACCTAGTACCTTTGCATAATTGTGTCCGGTTCAATAATTAATGCTGATGTAAAATAATAATAATTATTTACACACTATTAATTCGAGCAATATACTGTATTTTGCACAGCGCTTTGAACAACTTTTGAATCGCTTATGTAGTTGAGAACCGGGGGGGCATTCGGAAAGTTTTTGTTAAAAACTGAATAATTCGTAAACTAGTTCGAATTTTACTATTTAAAGATTTCTGTATGTAGATAAAACATCTTACTTCAATTTGTATTAAGACTGTTTTACAATTGAAACCTTCATTCGAAAGTTATAAGTCAAAATGTAGGAAGGATTCAAGTGTCCGAATTCTCCTTCCTAGAGGGAGACTTTGCACAATCTGTGAGGATGATTTGGACACCAAAAAAGGGATAAAACAATGTAATTTTGAGTAATTAAACGATAGGATTGAATTCGGATCTACTAATTTAATTGAAATAAACAATAATGACTTATTGTTCACAGTAATAATTCATATTTGAATTTTTGAATGATTGAATATTTTCTCCAACAAAACATAGATAGCTATGTAATAGTAATAATTCGCCAAAAGTTAGTAAATTACATCTCATCGAATATGATATAGTCCGTAAGTGTAGATCTTGCTACACCTCCAATTTCAGCAGCTTTTCTTACAGATAAACCTTTTTGGGATTCATGAAATGCTTTTCGAATATTTTCTTTATTAGGGCTTCTATCAGTTTCACTTTTATAATGAAAAGGCATGATTACGATCGTCAATTTGTAAATTAAAGACACTAATATTAAAAGTTGAAACTAATTATATAAACGAATGCTATTTGAATTAAAATAATTAACTGTAAGTTCTGAATGTCCTTTTTAATAAGAATCACCATTTTTCTAATTTCATTTGTATTATTTTTTAACACACGAAACATAAAATAAAATATTATTATAGTTCAGGGGTGGCGAACCTTTTCAATTGACCGGGTCACTTTTGATATCTTGATTAAAAAAAAAGATAAAAATGGGTCACAAATTTACCTAACTAATTAGACCTACTCTTGTAACCTAACCCTCAAAAGTTTGCTCACCAACCTAGCTGCTGGTGCGGGCGTACAAGTCCTCACAAAAACTATTATGAAATTTTAACAAATTAAAAACCTTCATTTGTTATTTATACATTCATTGGTAAATGCCAAAGGATAATTTTCTATTTAAAATAAAATTAAGAATCAAAAATGGTAACAAATATTTTCTTATGTATTATGTATGGACCTGAGCGGCTTGTCACTCTGCAAGGAGCTTGGAACGAAATTAAAATCGTCATTACTTTAATTAACAAGAACTACCATATTTACGGGTGGTTTTCTTAGGCTAATGCAGAATTTTGTCAGCTACGTTAGTTTGTTTTCCTATTCCTAGTTGTTTTTCTACAAAGTGATCATAAGTAAAGGGCGGTGAAAAAGCTCTTGCGCGAGCTTATTTCAAACTGAAAATTAGAATGATTTTGAGAACTCTTATGTTGAATCAGCGGATATTTACTCTGAATCTAATATGGTGGATGCAGGATGGTGTTCAGTACACAGGACACTTGTTATTAAAGAACGACTGGAAGAAGTCATTTTTCAAGGGTCATGCAATTGAATGGTCTCCGAGAATCTCAGATGTAACTGGTTGCGATTTTTTCTTGTGAGGTTATTTATAAAATGATGTATGCTCCTCACCTACTGATCTGAATAAATTAAAATAGCGCATGATGTGGTCATGTGGATCTCTTGAAATCTAATCTTGACGTGATCTAAAGATCAATGAAACCAAAAATAATGTATTAAAAAAATGGGGGATTTTGGATGATTTTGGTAAAGAATGATTTACTTTAGATCTTTATAATATGCGATTGTTTCTTTATTATAAATAAAAAAAATATTGGGTAAACAAACCCATTTTAATATCTTTTATCAATTTCATATCTGGCGCAAGAACTTTTTCACCACCCTCTACTTATGGTTATGAGGGGGGTAGAACCCTGGAGAAAAGAAAGTATTAGGAATTGGAAAACAAACGAACAATGTCTTTATGCTGGTAAAAAATTGAATTAGCCAAAGAAATCCACACGATGATATAATGATTTTTGTTAAAGTTATGGCCATTTTAATTTCGTACCCGCTTTTTTTTAACTCATACATTTATTTCAAATCTATACCTGGTAAATGTCAAAATCTACCAAATGTTGTACCAAATTTCTTTGTTCAAGATTTGAACGATTATTTTTGACAAAGGCATCCTCAAGAGATGTACGGATAGTTGCCAGAAAGCTCATCTCATAGTAGCACCAGTGAACATTACTCATTAGTCATCATGTACAAATATAAAAAAAGTGAAGTGTGTCACTGAAAAGGGGATGATGGGTCAGTGGTTCGCCACCCCTGATATATAGATAGATATAGTTCATACCTTTGAGATTGAGAATCAGTTTTGTATTCATATGGTCCACACACGATCCAGTTGAATCACGAAAAATTGCATCAATATTGAAGAAAACAGTAAATTACACCACGTGGGCGAAATACTATATCTCCACAAATAACTGACGGTTAACACGTCGCACACATTCAATTGCAATAAGCAGTAGTTTCAACAATTATAAACATGTTTAAACGAGTTGTCCGAACCATCCCTGAGTCCGAATGCTCCCGATTCTACCCTAATGTGAATTCTGTAAATGAAGAAATGTAGTGAGCTTCGTGTACTCTTTGTCTAAATCACTAATTTTTGAGTATATTTCGGAGACTGAAAAGTTGCTTTTTTAATTTTTTAATTTAATATATATTTATTTACTATATTATGCAAATTAATAACTATTTTTTATAAACTTACCTTCTTCAACTGTTTTAAATATGATTTTAAGTGTTGCTGTTATGACTTCACGCACACAACATACCTCGATTGTCCTTACTATATTTCAATTAGTTCCCCCGCTTTTGAAACCAGATGGCTTTTGAAACCAAAAATTGGAGAGAGTAGTGTATCTTATTGTAGTATAATATCTTTGATTATACTTTGAACTTTATATTATGTGAAAAATATCACCACATGTTTCTTTACAGTTTAAAATAAATTAGAATGAAACTTAGTTGATATTTAACTTAATTGCAACATAGAATTAAATCAATTATATAATTATTATACAAATTGCATTATAATAGTTTGATAATTATATAGTTTAGGTAGTATATACATTAGGGTGGGCCAAAAAACAACATTTTGGATATTACTTATGGAATAGTAATATAAAGTTGATATGACAAGTAAAGGTACGTGCACTGAAATTTGAGTGAATTCTGACATTATTAACAGTTGCCCCCAAGCGATTCAAATATCAGAGAAGTAAATTTTTGGTGATTTTTACTACATTTTGGCAAAAAACTCATAAACTCTGATGTATAATCATTTAGAATAAGAAGATAGCTTGAGAAGAGCTCATTTTGGTGTTTGTGCCGGAAAATCAGACAGGTACGACAATGTTTACAGTTGCCTCCACCCCTCCAAATTGTTCAAATATAGGCACCGCTGAAAACTGTAGTCAGTGTACTGATCCACAGTTATGGAGGTCTGGTGCTCAACGAAGAACATAATAAGGAAATTTACATACAAGAAATTGAGCATAAACATTAATTATTGATTAATAAACGAACACTTCAATATTTGGAACACTTGGTGACTAAAAAAAGTTGACAAAGCGAATTGCATGGGTTATTATCCAATTGCTGAAATCCGAGTAAATTCGAAATTTTCGCAATACGAAAATATAGATAAATGCTTTAATAAAATGAAATAAATACAATTCACAAAGTCATTTTGAGAATTAAATTATTTCTATCTTATCACAATAACAGCATGATTGCTCTAGAAGCAAAATTTTAAGAGATATATTGTAATATTAATATATTTCACAAAAAAAAAAATGCTCGGGGCAACTTAAAAGTATCAAATATTAATCTGCAAGTTGCGTTTTTTTCATAACGTGCTAACTAGTTTTACTTATTCCATAGAAAAAAACAAAATCGAATATTTCAGAATTAATGGGAAAATATCCTTTTGTACAAAATTTCAAATGTTTTGGAGCAACTCAAAAATATACAGAAATGGCCTGGAAATTGGCTTGCAATGTTCTTTCATAACGTATCAACTTATTATAACTATTCCATATGAAGATTCTGAAGTTTGCCCGAAACCCCTATTTTTTGGCCCACCCTAATATACATATTGAAACAACTAAATATATAGTAAGAGAGTGAAAATATTAAGACAGATAGTGATGAAGTACTTATACAGTGTGGGCCACAAAAAGGAAACCTGAATTTGACTGCTTATAATTTTTAAGAAATCAAAATATTTTAATTCGTTTTGCTGCTTTAGTAGCAGAAAAATGTTTCTTTTTATCATCATAGCAAATGACGTTCAATTGATGATATTTCTTCTTATATCGATGTGTTGAAAGACAGTTGTGAAGGGTATGTCAGTTGTACACAACAGGTTTCGTCGTAAAAAATCAACAAAAACTTTAAAATATTATTATTATTTTATAATAAGAATATGACAAGTTAAAAAAACAACAATTTATCAAAATCATTCGACCGGGCAGCCCCCATCTACGAAACATTTTTCGCATCTTGCTCTCAACAATGTCAGGGCTCTTTTGAATATCTCTAATTATTTTTATGACTTCAATTTCACACATGTTTATGTGTCTCAACTCATTCAAATTATTAAGTGGTGGTAAATTGATTTTATTACAAAGTGTTCGTGCGAATATCTTTTTACAAAGATGGATCTGTGTGCAGGTCCATCTGTGTAGTCACCAGGTCTGATAAGTAACATTATTTCTAATTTCCCAATTCAAAAGCTGCTAAAAATTCTAATTGTGCATATTTCACCAGAGAAAATTGTTTAATATAATAATAAAAATGATTTTAAGCTTTTAATTTATACAGGGTGTCCGACACTTTTGTTGGCAAACTTTAACATAAGGTTTCATTCGTAGGAATAAACATTTTTTATTCTATGAAGGTATGGTCTAAAATGCTTAGTTAAAGAGATACAAGGTTAGGAAAGTAGTATCTGTGCCATTTATTATTAATAGTTAACGTCACTTTTTTAATGTTGCGATAAGAAACAAAACATTTTTAACAGTAATTATTAGGAGCACAAGAAACTTAATCTTAAATTAGGTTACATGTTTGCAAAATGTGTTCAAACTGCCTCCCATATCTTGCAATGCAGCCGTTCAAACGATTGTCCAATGATTGGCGGACTTGAGCAAAGACACCAGGAGTTTCACGAATCCTTGCGGGAAAAACGTTAGAACGCTTGCATCGCAACAAATGGACGACAAATTGAACACATTCTGTAAACATGTAACCTAATTTAAGATTATGTTTCTTGTGCTCCTAATAAATAATGTTAAAAATGTTTTGTTTCTTGTCGCAACATTAAAAAAAATAATGTTAACTAATAATAATAAATGAATGGTACAGATACTACTTTCCTAACCTTGTAACTCTTTAACTAAGCATTATAGACCATACCTTCATAGAATAAAAAGTGTTTATTTCGATTGATGCAACCTTATATTGAAGTTTGGCAACAAAAGTGTAGGACACCCTGTATATTTTTAATCACGAAAACTGTTGTGCTCAAAGTAACTTATATTGATAAAAGAAGAACACATGAGAAGAAGAAATACAATCAATTTTACGTCATTTTCAATAGTGTTAAAAAACACTTTTGCTTGTAATTTAGCAAAAGAATCAAAATATCTTTATTTATTCAAAAGTTGAATTCATTTTTCCTTTTTGCAAAGAACATCACAACCTAACTCCTATATATATAATCCAATTCTTGATTTCTTATGAGCAATATGTCCCATAAATCATGATAGACACAATTAGTAAATACTTTTATAAAACTGCATTTGATGTGATATAAGATACAATTTTTATTTATTTATTCTCGAACTGTCTTATGTGTTCACCCATTTCTTCCTAGAAAAAAATCCCACTAAAATTTTTCACCATAAAGCTTTGATCTCTAATATAATCACTAAAATAATTTTATTTTAAATCTACTAATAAGTTTACAATTGGACTTTTTTTTCAAAAAAGCGTTAGTCACATGACAATCATCTTGCAATTAAATTTGAATTTGATTTATGGAAAGGAGGACTCCTTGGTTGTAGCATTATGAGTACGGTGAGGTATCTCGACAAGTTATGACATTTCCCAAGTGGTGAGACAGTGGTTAAAATTATATCGCGTCTTGCAGGACGGCTAATTCCTTATTTTGGGGTCACGTGACTGGCAATCTGTGGTCAGTTCTATGGAATAATGATATAACTAAAAGTATGGTTTTACACTGTCGTTCTCACCGTTCTACAACCGCTGGAACACTACCTCTCTCTAGTGTACATGTATCGTAAATATGCATTTCCCAAGCTTTCAGAAACAACATATAATCTACCTACGCGTAGTCTCGGTACCTATCCTAACTTTTAATTTTTATATCTTAATTTGTTGACTATCTTATTAACTGTCTTATTGGTTTATTTTTCTCTAAATACCATTACAGAATGTCCGAGAGAGCAGCCGGGCAACTACTCTCCCGTTACAAAATATTAAGAACATTAACTTGAGAGTCCATAACCACATAAAAAAATTACTTACTAAGGAACTGCGTATGCTCTATTTAATGTGTTATCCTAACACTTTGAATAGAGCATACGAAGTCATTTAATAAGTACCTAATTCATATAGATAATGAGATAGTTAAAAAATAAAATTGAAATGTATAAAATATATAAGGTACGATTGGTATCAAGACCACGCGTAAGAAGATCATAAGTCGCTTCTATTTCAATAAATGTAACCCATGACAACGGAAACAACAAAGGATTCTGAAATCTTGGGAAATATCAAAACTAATTCTTGTCGAGTTATTTCACCCTAGACTAAAATATTGAATTTGTTACACGTAGTAAATTAATTAGTACATTTCAATTAGGCATAAATGTATGACTATTGTTCCATACATCTCTTGTATGGAGACGTATCTACCTTCAAGCGGAGAATCTCTTGAAAACTCAATGAACTGAGCACGTTCCAGTAGTGGTCCGTCGTACTGATCTAACAATGTTAAACCACTCATATCATTACCGGCAGGTTGAATGTCACCAACTCTTACCTGGGTTTGCACGAATTTGTTTGAAACTTTTCCATTTGTTTGTGTTCTGACTACAACATTAGATACCTTCACAGGTTGCGAAAATGTTATCAAGATGAACGGTTTCATGGTGTTAATTTTACTGTGGTAGCACTCTGAATCATCAAGACCATAGACTCCATCTGGGATGTTCTCTATCTTCCTTGTAACCAAACTCCATTGATCTTCAGTGGCTTCAATTGAAGCTGACGGAGACGGATACATCGTAGGAGGTCTCGGTGTGTAGCAAGGAATGAGATCACCTGGAAGTGTGTCAGTTATAAACGCACTGATGATGATATCTGTGAACACCACATCATTGTTAGAGAGAAAGCAAACTGCTGCGCAATCAGTTAATCTATCACATAAAGCAGAAACTATGATCTTGTCATTCTTCAACTCTTCATATTTCATCTGAAGCAATATTCTTTCAGTGCTAGAAAATCTAGCTGACGAGACCATGGATTTCTTGAAGGTGACATCAAGTATGGTGGAACAGGAATCTTGAACGACAAGTAGAATGACCAAAGTAATTTTAGAAAACGACATCTTTGACTTCATTCACTAAAAAGTATAAAAAGTGCAATAAAAGTATCTCACACATGATGGAAAAAATCATTCTTTGAAAAAATAATTCTTATGTTATTTCAATTATAGCTAAATACAATTCATCAGAATAATATTCTAGTGAGTACTTACGTATAAGTTGCTCGAGGAAAACAATAGCTCACTACTGCAGTCCATGTCTGAATAAATAAAGTTGCCTCATTGAAGACCAGTTCATTGTAATCAAAAGTGTGTCCACAATGTTTTGATTCATGATATTCAAATTGAACTCGCGAGTTAGTGGCTCTAAAACTTCCAACATCTAATCACATATTGGTATGTGTGAAGGTACTATCAGAAAAAGAGATACTGCAAAGAGTCACTGTGATGTTGTTAATTTCACAACATACACTTTATAATTCATAGCTTTTTTAAATCTTAGTAATTTATTTTCATATTATATACCCATAACAAATTCAATACCTCTTGGTAAATCATCAAAAATATTTTACAAACTTCTTTTATCTACAGACGTACTGCCGTTGATTAAAATATTATAAACTTTAAAAACAATAGTTATTGATTGGTATTTAAATAGCATGTCACTTTTCATCATCTGTTATATAGAAGAAATATGTACCTACATATATTTTATGGCCCATAGACAAGAATTCATATTATTGAAGAATGTTCTATCTATTACAGGACTATATATAGGGACTCAAATTTTGTTGGACACATAACGGACCTTCACAGAATTATCAAGACTTAGAGCTTGAAAGTATTTGGAGACTGGAGGGTTTAACGAATGAGTCTCTAGGCAGGGGCGTATCTAGGATTCGGTCAAGGGGGGGGCACTTTTCAAAAAATTTAACGTTTCTGAAAAAAATCTACGGATAATTCCTCAGACTGATCAGTTATTGGATTATTTTAATTGCTTTGAACATGCTTACACTGTGTTTCGTCAGAAAACTCATTTTTCAAATTGCGAAATGGGAGGACGTCATTATGTTCATAAAGTATAAAGAATGGATTTTATCCTATTAGTATTGGCATTTTTCTTAAACCTTAAATTTTTTTTGGAATTTGAGAAGAAATGCATCGTCCTGTACTCTGTAGTTTGGAAAAACACCTTCTTCTTCAACAGTATGTCGAAAATTCATGCTTCACTCCATGACAACTGGAAGGGCGGCTAAATCTTACCACCTGAAAAAGCTCACAAGATTTCATGGTCTACTCAATGAAACTGGTTCTATTCACAAGAAAGGCAAATTATAACAAAACCAAAAAGGACAGAAACAGTGATTCAGGAGGTAAAGAGTTTCTATGAAGAACCCCCCAGAACCCCCAGTTTCTCAGCAGATTTCACCAAACATTACTCCGTTGTGGAGGATCGTCAGGTACACTAATGAAAATCCCTGAAATATCAAAGGAATAAATGATAGGTATGATGCTAAGGTAATATCTTTGTTTCCATTATTAATTGAATGGATATAATCTTTCATGCATTCCTTGATGATGATGGCAACTCTTCATCGGTTAATGGTGTTTCATATCTCAGATTGCTACAGGACATTATTTGGTGCTAGTTTGCTATGCGATCTGATCATCATTTACTGGTTTGGCATGCGATCTATTCAGAATTTATTAGCAAATATAAAAGATACAAACAGGTATACGAGATACCAAATATATTCCTTAAATCATTATATACCATTTATATATGCAAAGCCTTATTATGGAAATACTTCAAGAAAATATCAATATATAAACTACATCCTACTAAACTTGTATGAATATAAAGTAAAATAGGTGATTAATATATGTTTTTTTTTTTACTTTTAATGCATTGTGACAATATCATCTCATCTATATTGTTTGTTTTGTATCACAGTTACTTACAAAGAAAAATTATCATAATTATTAAAATAAAAATTATCAGATCACATTAACCTCACAGATCGGCTGCAGTTCTAGAATTTCTCATTGAAAAGGTTAGAGGCCGATTCATTAGCAGAAGAACGGAAAATTCCTGGCCAGCACACAATCAATATCACAACCCTTTGGATTTTCACTTCTTGGCTGATGCACAAACTCGAGTTTATATATGAAAAAGAATATTCCATTGTGTCTCTTATACAAAGTGTTTAAAGTTTCGCTGAAAGGTATAACTCATTGACCCCTAAGAAATTTTAAAGAATGGTTTGAAGTTTGCTTCGTTCTCTCTTCAGGCTGGAGGAGGTCATTTTCACCAACTTCTGTAGGGCCACAGGAGATGTGGTTCATATGATATAGCCATATATATAGGACAATAAATTTTTAATAATAATACTCTCTTTTCCATCAACGTGGTGTATCTATGATGACAATTGATGCATTAGATCGAAGTGCTTCTAATTCGTAATTTAAAAATATCGTTTCTGATGGATGAATTGTACAGTCCATAAGCTGTATATCATGTCCAATAGACTGATAGTCATTAACTTAATCACAATATTCAATCATTGGCTGCAGCAAAAATAATCAAAACCATACTGCTACACTGTGTTTCATCAGATAACGTAATTTTTTAATTACGAGTTAGAAGCACTTAAAAATGAGTCAAAGACAATTATAGATGCATCACTTTGAAGGAAAAGAAAGAATTTTTATTATTGTTAACATTTATTGTCTTATATCATATGAAGCACATCTCCTGTGGTCCTACAAAAGTTGTTGAAAATGACCCCCTCCGAAGTGAAGACGGAACGATGCACGCTTCAGAACATTCTTGCATACTTTCTTGAGAGTCTTATTGTTTTTGTTTTTTTGAACGGAGATTTGAGCACATTGTATAAGAGACTCATTGGGATCTTTTTTTTAATATAAACTTATAAACTCGAGTTTGTGCAGCAGCCCATATGCGAAAGTCCAAAGAGTTGAGATCTGGACTGTGTGCTGACCAGGAATTTTATTCCCGTACTTCTGCTAATCACTCGACCTCGAAACTTTTCCTTAAATTCTAGAGATGCATTTGGTCTTGCATCCACCAAAATGAAGAAGTTGCAGGCTGGGATTAAAGTTTTGGAATCAGAGTTTTTAAAAACATTAACATGGTAACATGTTGCCTTATTCGTTAAGGAATGCTTAAACAATGGGAACCATTCCATTAATAATGCAACCTTAGCATCATACGTCGTATCTATCATTTTCTTTCCAGATATTTCGAAGATTTCCATTCGTATTCTTTCGATGTGTTTTTGATGGAGGTAAATTAACTTCTCGTCTGTCCAAACGATTCAATTGGCAATGTTGGATGGTTGCTGCATAATCCACTCACAAAACCGCTAATTATGTGGTTTTCGTTAATGGTCGAACTGAAGTTCATTGATAAAAACGGAAACTAAATGAATGTATGACGATCCTCCACCACGTGGTTTTGGTGTGGATGAAATCTGCTGAAAAAACTTTTCTGAGAAAAAAAACTAGTGGTTTCTTCAAGGAAAATCTTCACCTCCTGAATGCAGTTTGTGTTTATTTTGTTTGTTTTTTCATTTGTTTTTTCTTGAGAATCGAACCAGTTTCGTTGGATAGACCACGATTTCTTGTGAACTTTTTCAAGTGGTAAGATTTAGCCACCCTTCCATTTATCTTGGGAAAGCATCAATTTTCAGCGTATTGTTGAAGAAGAAGGTGTTTTGGCAAACTACAGAGTACAGGACGATGCATTTCTTCTAAAATTCAAAAACATTCTTAAATTGAAGAACAATGCTTATATTAATAGGGTGATAGAAATCCACTCTCTATGGAGAAAATGGCTTATACATAATACGACTTGAAGCAATTTAATTTCTCGCATTTTGCAATTTAATTTTTCGCATTTTGCAATTTTAAAATGTCGATTTTGATAGAATACTGAGTTCAAGCATGTCAAAAGCAATTAAAAATAATCAAATAATTGACATTTATTCAATTTGGAGGATTAATCCATATATTTTTTATTAATCCGTAGATTTATTTTTAAAAAGTTCAGACCTCAAGGGGGGGGCATCTGCCCCAAATGCCCCCCCCTTGTATACGCGCCTGTCTCTAGGTCGTGTTAATTTGGCCCACTCGTACTCACCCGCACTCACAACGGCGAGCAAGTATCCTCCATTAATAATAATTCAGAGGAACTACAAAATAATATATGTCTTGTTTGTCAAACTCAATTCTTAATTAACATGTATCAATCGTAAAGTAAATGAATAGACATTACAAATTGAGTATCGCTTTACATTTTGTTATCAAATTCAATTTTTAAATTCATAATCATTCTTAAGATGAAATAAATAAATAAGACACTATTTATTGTGGTGTTTATAGTTTTTAATATTACTTATTAAAACTTAAATATATGAATAGAATATACTGTTTTTATCCTTTCTATATAGCTTGATAACAGATACTCGACTCTGCAATTTATTGTGACTATCACATCTGATTGTTTCAATTACGGTTTTAGCTTCAATTAGGTATTTAATTATTTCTGTCAAGTGTTTATCCATTGGAACTTATCTGCGGTATCAACCATCGTCCTTCACTAATCATTTTTTGTGGAACAATTTAGTTTCCTTTCAGATCAATCTATGTATTTTATATGCCAACTGAAGGGTGACTATACTTGAGAACTTTTATTCTTGCGATACAATTACTTATTCTATCCCTATTCTGAAACAAAGAGTTTACATTCTGAAACAACGTAAGAGGGCATTATAATTCATGCATTAATTTGAGCCATATAGTATCTGCATTTTACATGCAATTTAATACTTTATTAATTAACCCTTTCGTGCCTAAATTATGTTCTGATACAATATATAATATTATCTTTGATGAAAATAAGTTATTCAGGGGTCATAGAATACCAAAAACGTATTATTTTAATCACTTTTATTTTTGTTCTATTCTGCAAGGGTAAATATCATAAAAAATGAAACCAGAGTTCCATGTTACACCTGAAAACTATCTCAAAGCAGATGATCATAAAATAGATTGAAAATGCACGTATTAATATCCTAAAACTACTAAAAGGTCAGTTAGACTATAGTCTACATCCGTCCTGAAAGGGTTAAAATACAGTATATTTAAATCAACCAATCTGACTACTAATAATATGAACAGGATAAATGTTTTTCATTACAACACTGGATGATTCTATGCTTTTTGACCCTTTCCCTCCTGAAATTCGAATAACAATATCCGATTTTGTCGCATAGATTGGGCTAGTTAAACTAATTATTGACATTAGATTTGAATATTATCAAAACACTACTATGCTATTTCCATTTTACCGAAGAAAACCTGTCTGCATTCAGAAAAAGCGAAAATATGAATTGTTAATTCCACGGTATTGCTTGTTAAACAATTGACCAGTTGGTCATTGATGTAGTAAATCCAACATACAAATTACAACCTCATATCAATTAACAGACTTATTACTATATAAACGATTGGAAAATCTCTAAACCTGTAACATTTTCCCATCAAAAATAATAAGAATAAAATCTTCACAGAAGAAGAAATTCCTGCATGAGTTCCCTGAAGGGGTGGACCCGGCCCTCTCTAACATAATATACCTATTCACCCTTGTAAATGGATATTTGAATAATAATGTATTCACTATGGTGTACATGGTAAGCTTATTAATATTGATAAAATGTAAAAATATTAGAAGTGCACAAAATTACTACAGGTATAATAATGAATGTATAAACAACACCTAAACTAAGCTTATTCAAAACTGAATCATAACTTAGCATATGATTGATTTTCTCTTCCCTCAGTGGAACTAAAGCAATTGTAACTTTTCTCAGTGAGATTAGTTTAATAATTATATACAATTTGGTGCACTCGAGAATATTAAACTGTGAAAATAGTAAGACAGTGAAAAAATAGTAACACAGAGTGTGAAGAAATACTTTTATATTTCCAAGTAAATATAAAACATTTCCAACGACATTTCGTCCACGGACATTTTGTATTTTAAAGTGTATATGGAATATATTTTATTTATTTTTCACTATTACAATAATAGCCTGGTGTCAATATATAATATTATTATAGTGATTTAAACCGAACCATTTCATATGAACACATAAAAAATACCAACAAGACTAAATGAGGATACGTAAGAAAGAGAATAAAATAATGGTAATAGAGATACATATTAATTATAATACATGGTTAATTATGAGTCCCAAAATATAGAACAGTTCGATAACACGGACGTTTTTACGTTCAAATAATGAAACGGAACACTAAAAAGTACCAATACCTAGCTAATTCTTTTATTATTTATATCATATTTAATTATCTATCACTTGTTTAGCAGTATATTATATACATGAATGTATTTTATGTAGTCACTGTTAACAAAATTGTTATAAAAATTTATCACTGAACCAATATTGCTTCCAATAACCTAACATGAGTAATAATATTGATGTATATTGTAGTTATAGTGAATATACACCACAAAAATTATAGGAATTGTGAATATACACGACAGAAAAATGTCTCAGTTTTCTATATTTATGTACTGTAATAACTTAGAAACATGCCTCGCTATTATAACAGATTTTATAAGAATGGGATGCAATACAAGCGAGGTTATTGGGTTATCATTAAAAAAGAATTCAGTTTCATTATTTTACTGTAGCCTGCCAGTAGGAGCAGGAAAGAAGATTGCAATAAGAATAATGGTAATTAATAATGTTAATTACCATCAACAAAGGGTGGTTTCTACTTCTATATTGCTGAATATATGCAAATAATATTTTATATAAAATATATACACATTTTAAATATAATACAAAATAAAACATTTCGTGGATGAATTGTCCGTGGACGAAATATCCGTGGACGAAATGTCCGTGGACGATAGAAGCCACCTGGCCTTTGGAACATTTCAATGTACAGGGTGATAATTAAATACGGTGTTAAGTAAACCTCTGTAACTTCAACAACTTTATTGTTGTTGTATATGTACCCTTTAAATTTTAAAATAGAGATCTTAAGATGTGCTACCTCTACTCTTAAACATTCATGTATTTTCTAAGCTCCACGCTGCCTGTATTACAGCGCGGAGAGTGATCACATATTAATCTCTTGAATTTTGTTCTTCAGATTTTGCAGTGAAGTGAGACAGTTGTGCAATTTCCCACAGAGGAAAAAAACTGGAGGTGTAAGATTTAGAGAATGTGCGGGCCAGTCTACATCGCCAAATCTTGAAATCAATCGATTAGGAAATTCCCGCCTAAGAAGAGATGAAGACGATGTTGTCAATGCAGTGACTGGCAATTCGGAGTGGTACAGCAAAATGTTAGAGGATTTTTTCCTCTCAGAAATTTGGAGAAATAATCTTCAGTATCACCAGATGCACCGCCCGCGCACATTGCAAGGCAAGCTGTTCCGATTGATTTCAAGATAGGCGACGTTCTCAAGATCATACACCTTCAGAATTTTTCCACTGGAGGTGTTTCAAAATCTGAAGAACAAAATATCTGTAGAAATTCAAGAGATTAATGTGATCACTCTCCGCGATGTAATGCAGGTAACGCAGAGCTTTAAATAAATGCCAGAATGTGTGAAGGCGGAGGAAGCCCATCTTAAGATCTCTATTTTCATAACTGAAAATTACATATAAAACTTCAACTTATTAGCTTTATAATGATTTATTTGTTTTTATTGTGAGAATAAAATCGTTGAAATTACAGAGGTTTACTTTTCTACCGTATTTAATTGTCATCCTGTATGTAAATATAATTCAATTCTTGATTCGATTATGGGAAATATGTCTCATAAATCATGGTTATTTTGTTAACCAATTTGTTCCATTTTGAATGTACTGATAAGTTTACAGTTTCCTCTTTTAAAAATAGAATTTGAATAACATCTTATAATTTTCATTTTGTATCTATTACACGTAGCTGGTAAATTAGTATATTTCAATTAGGCATAATTGTAGCACTCCTGTTCCTTTCATCTCTTGTATAGAGACGTACCTACCTTCGAGCGGAGAATTTCTTGAAAACTCAATGAACTGAGCACCTTTCTGCAGTGGTCCGTCGTATTGATCTAACAGTGTTAAACCACTCATGTCTTTGCCAATGGGTTGAATGTCACCAACTCTTACCTGAACTTGTTTGAATTTATTTGTTAACTTTCCACCTGTTTGTGTTCTGACAACAACATGAGATACCTTCACAGGTTGCAGATATGTTATCAAGATGAACTGTTTGGTGAAATCCTCTTTACTGTAGTAGCACTCTGAATCTGCATGACTGTAGACTCCATCTGGGATGTTCTCTATCTGTCTTGCAGACATACTCCCTTCAGTTTTAGTGGCTTTAGTCGAAGCTGACGGAGACGGATATATCGTAGGAGGTCTCGGTGTGTAGCAAGGAATGAGATCACCTGGAAGTGTGTCTGTTATAAACGCACTGATGATGATATCTGTGAAAACCACATCGTTGTTAGAGAGAAAGCAAACTGCTGCACAATACGTTAATCTATCACATAGAGCTGAAACTATGAGCTTGTCATTCTTCAACTCTTCATATTTCATCTGAAGCAATATTCTTTTAGAGTTAGAAAATCTAGCTGACGAGACCATGGATTTCTTGAAGGTGACATCACGTATGGTGGAACAGGAATCTTGAACGACAAGTAGAATGACCAAAGTAATTTTCCAAAGTGTCATCTTGAAGTTCACTCACTGCAAAGTATAAAGAGTGTGATGAAATAACCTCACGATAAAAATTAATATAGCTTAAGGGCACCGTTCCCAGATTTTGAAAAGTTTTTTATTATTGAAGCTACGGTTGTGAAACATTGTACACATGTATAAAATGAAATCTAAGATGTTTTTGTGTCATTTCATTTTTTCGATTCGACCCATAGAAAACGAGTTATTCGAATTTCGAACGAATTTCGAACAGTGTGTAAATTAATAAATGGTACTACAATTTTGCAGCTATGACATTATGGTTTTTTGCATTCGATTCTCCACAACATTCTCTACAAGCTGTGGCAGCGTTTTATTTATTTTTCGAATTGTTTTCGAATTATTGAAATTTTTAGTGAAAAAAAAAAGTTGAAAAAATATAAATTGAAAAATTCATTATTTTGAAAATAATTCGAAAATTAAATAAAACTCTTTCAGAGTTAGTAGAGAATTCCGGAGAGAATCGAATGCGAAAAATCACCATGCCGTAGCTTAAAACTTGTAAACGCCTTAGTATTTTGAATTGCAAGATTTTTAGATCTCTGAACTAATAGAAAATCCCATTCAAAGTTTGATAATCTGACACGCTGCATACAACTCCTGTGAAGGTTTGCGGGTAACTGAGGGGCCTACCTTAGTGTGAATCTGATTAGTGGCACGTTAGATACCAGATATAGCGAGATTATTACGAATTATAATTGGGTGAGAGTTGGTTTTTAGAGTACATATTGACTCCCTACCCCCCGGTCCCTTTCTCCCTCTCCCCAGGGGGTTAGAGTAACATGAGAGCTCTGATATTTGCACACACTATTAGAAGGTTAAAAAGCAACTATTTACACAATAAATTTTTTTTCTTTAATTCTGCCATTTTTCCCGGGAACGGTCCCCTTAAAGATTTTAAAGTTGCAGTGTTTGGTAGGAGCAATAATTCTTGTTTTTCATTCCGCAAAGCTTACTGAAGACAAAATCACGTGCTCTTCAATTGGAAAGTTTGATATTTACCAAAATAATTTTCTCGTTATTTCAATTTTAGCGAAATGCAATTCATCAGAATAATATTCTAAAGAGTACTTACGAAAAACTAGGAAAGAGTAACTGGTATGGTCCGTCTCTAAGTTCTTATTAAGTTTAGTTTAGTTATAGCATGCTATAGACTTGCTAAAAGCAATCAAAAGTTTATCCATAATGAAATGATTCATGATATTAAGTTTATACTATAGAAAGAGTATTTAAATATTTGATTTCTAATTGAACTTACGAGTCTCTAGTTTTGAACTTTGATTATCTATCATTATAGTGTGTTGATGGTACTATCAAAGAAAAGATCTAATTTGTCTTTATATTATACCAATAACAGACTCAAATTATTTACAATCATAAAATTATTAAAGTTACCTTTATAACAACTGTAATCAGTGAACTATATAAAAATAACCACATTTATTTATTTCCTTGACTGTATACTTCCGTACTTTAATAGTTTAGAATATTTAAAACTATATAAACAAAAGTTTTGATTGTTTAGACCTTTGACCTTTTCAACATCGGATATGTATAGAAACACTATGAATTTAAATATATGTACATACTTCCAAATAATATGTGTTATACATTAAATTCAAGAGGATCAATCGTAAAAAAATAAGACATTAAAAATTAGGTATCTGTCTACATCAATGCATATACCAAATTTCATAACAGTTTACCAATTTATGAATTCAGGACTATTTTATATATAGGCCAGATCTATATATAGTTCAATAATTATTATTATCAAAATTTATATGATACTATAGAGGAGTTCATAGTTTTTCATATTATGTATTGAACTAAAATAATAAAAGTATACCGTTACGTACTCTTTCTATAGTTTGAGAACTTATAAAAGGCTTTCAAATTTAAAGGGATTATCAGAACTTTCAATTACGGATTTATGGAATGAAAGCGAACAAATTATTGGTTTTTGTTTATTGCCATCAATTTTATAATAAATGTGATAGTGTAAATAGATTTGTATCTGTTGTCCCATCTCTTTTATTAAAAAACCCTGTGTACACAGTTCTTTTTCTTCAGTTATCCACTATGTCTCGATAACAGTTTACCGTGCATTTATCAATCAATTTATAGAAATAATCAAGCTTCTGGATTTACAAATAATATAACACCTGATTTAATTTTGAATAATCAGTATGCTGTGTATACAATAATAATCTCCTTTACACTAGATTATTATTGTATTTAAAAAATTGATCCAGATTGTTTTATAATTATTCATATTAAAACTTTCGACGATAAAGGTTAGCTGCTCAAGTTTTGACATCAAAGTATCTATGTAGTGTAAATATTATCAGTGAATCCACGCTAAAAGCGATACAAAAACTAAATAATGAATTTATTTTGTTCTTAATTTTTATGAGGTCTTCAAACTTTAAATTTAAAAGATGTTTTTTGCATAATAAACTATGTTGTGAAAATAGATTCACGTAGAACTGTAGAAAATACTAATCTACTATGAATACAAGGCAGTTGGAGAGTATAATTTTAAAAATTGAAGGTAATTTCCATGACAATTTTACAATAAGAACATTTCAAATAAAAACAAGGAAAACTGTATTGTGAATACTGTATCCGATGCAGAAATAATGGGACATTGGGTTTTATTTTGATTCATAAATAATGATAAAGTAATATTTATAGAAAGCTTTGCAAAACATCCAATTATGTAAAGAGGAACTACAATAAAATTTACTCTGATTGAACCGTAAAAAGTGTTGTGAAAAATAGACTGCAGCCAAATGATTCGCTAGTTTGTGGACTTTATTGTATCTATTTTAATTTTATCTATATATAAAATATACACGTGTGAAATAATATTGTCTCATTTTTCATGGAGCCATATTATAGGCCTTGTTGCACGGTGCGAGTTACTGTCGGGACAGTGGACAGCAGCTGTCCCTCAGTACTTGCATACCAGCAGCTCAATGTTCATAGCATTGAATATCCATAACAGTTACTCGACTGATGCAGTCACACTGTGCGAGTAGCTGCACTACAGTAACTGGCTAGGTCAACTCGCGCGTTTACTCGTACCGTGTAACAAGGGCCTATAGAGACAATGATAGAACAGTACAAGAATTCTTCCAAAGCTTGGAATAACCAGGTGTTAGTTATGTCCTTCTTGATGTACAATAAAAGGTGTTTGGGTGATTTTGAGAGTACTCATACATCCAATAAATAGATGTGCATCATTAAGGGGACCGTCCGCGAAGAAATTTCAAAATTTTATCTTTTTTTTTATTGTGTAAATAGTTGCTTTTTAACCTTCTTATAGTGTGTGCAAAATACCAGACGCATCGTATAACTCTAACCCCCCTGAGGAGAGGGGGAGAGAGGGAAAAGTGGGCCGGGGGTAGGGAGTCAATATGTACTCTAAAAACCATCTCTCAGCCAATTATAATTCGTAATAATTAATTATCTCGCTATATCTGCTATCTAACCTACCACTATAACACGCCCACACCAATGAATGCAAAGAAAGATTCCTCAGTTAGCCCCAAACCTTCGAAGCGGATGGATGCTGCGTGTCAGATCATCAAACTTTGAAAGGAAATTCCTAATAATTCTGAGATCTACAAATCTTGTAATTCAAAACCATTCTCCTGTTTTTTGGTTGAAGCTAGAGCATTGCGGTTTTTTGCATTCGATACTCCATAATGATATCTACAATAAGATTTTTTACGATTTTCGAATTTGTTGTAGAAAATTTTTTCCGACAAATTTTATTTTTTCAAAATTTTTGTTTTACTTTTTATGAAAAAGTCGAAATTTAGAAAACCCATTCGAAAATCAAAAATCGAAGAAAATTGTATTGTAGATATCAGTATGGAGAATCGAATGCAAAAAACCGCAATGCTCTAGCTTCAACCAAAAAACAGGTGTGGGTTTTTTGAAAATGGTTCGAAATTTGTTCGAAATTCGAATAACTCGTTTTCTATGGGTCTAATCGAAAAAATGTCACGAACAAAAACGATAGGGAATTACAAAGTTTCAGAACCATAACTTCATTAATAATTTTTTTCCAAAATTTATGGACGGTTCCCTTAATATTCATTCAGGCACGTTTGGGGAAGAGTAAAAAAGTTAGGTGATGGTATAGCTTCTTTTCAGTGTAGATGAATGTATTTTTATCGTTCCTATACATGATGGTTTTAATTTTTTTAAGATGGTGGTTGCCACAATTGAATAAACAGATGCAGATAGATTAAAAGGATTAGTGATGCAGTTGTTCAAAACGATATTAAACATGATCGAGAAATGATTACACTAACCGTGAGTAAAAATGCAAATTGCTTGAATAAGATGACAAACCCAGTGCGTAAGTTAATTACATGAAGAATGCGATTGATAAGTCAATAAGACACACCAATCCCGCAATTTCTGTTTCAAGCTAGGTGCTTCGTGATGACACCTGGGTTTAAAGCTATTAAACTACAACATAATATGCCAATCATATGTAGTAACCATTTCATTTAATTTAATTATACTTATCATAAATTCAAGCATTTAGACTCATTTAATTTAGAATTGCTATTTTCATTTTTCACCCGCCACAAATAACCTTCAAATGACCTTCGGGCATCTGTACAAATATCTTTCATAATGTTATTTCCTTTAAATAAACTAAAATATTACTTTATCATAAATGTATGTATTTTGTAGATTATAAAATCCTATTAAATAAATATATATATTGTCCAAATTAATAATTGTATAAAATCAAAAGCCTCATTTTGGAATCGACGTGTCTATTGTCACGTAGACAAATCGCATTCCAAAGAGGTAAAGCACTAGACGCATCAGTCTATCCCGAGAGCTTGTCACGCGAGGTTGCAGAATACATAATCAAGATTTAACGGTTTTTTCAATCCCTTTTAACCCGCCTTCTTCAAATAAATATTATAGGTGTTAAATAGAAGAAAGAATATAAATCCGTAATAACCTATAAGTATGACTCAAAACGTTACAGTTTAGTAGCTACATCTACTTCCAACATAGAAAACCAGGTGGCAGCACAAAGCTGTTTTGAAAAAGAAATTTTGCGCGAGTGGTCTATCTCATTGTAGTATAACTAATATTTTTGTTATTGATTCGTTCGTTTATAGTTTTGTAGATGGTGGAGCCATCTATTCTTAGTTTCTTACATGAAACCAATTTTTTACAAATATGAATTGATATATCTCCCTTATTATATATTTCTCAACCGTAATATTATGCATAAACGCTTTATTCTTCTAAAGAGATCGTTCACTTAAACTATTGTGAAAATAAAATATGACTATATTGCTCCTTTAAAGAATATTGGACCGTACCGTGTCTGGAGCGAGATCGTAC